>MUZC01000200.1:464361-478855 GCA_002072015.1 Radix auricularia | reverse complement strand
CCCGACTAAAATGGGTATTTCATATTTGAAAATGAACAAGTTTCAAATCACTTTATTGTCATTTTAGTATGAATTTAGTGTAAGACTGCACTCTAAAATCGTAACACGCGTAAATCCATGTAAAACGTCATAAAATAAATTGTAAGAAATTGAATATTAAAGTGGAACTTTGATTTAAAGTCGCGTGTTTTGACGTGACGTCACAATTCTTGAACTCCCCCTCCCCGTCGTCACAAATATGGGGACTTAGGACACTTAGGTGCGTGGTGTCATTTATGGGAGAGAAAGAATACGTCTAGTGGATATATGTCATGTAAACAGGGTATGTAAGAGCATGACAAGACGTCACAAACAACGAACGTTTCGTTAAAGAGCCTTCCTAAACTAATAGACCAAAAAACAAACAAACAAACAAATAAACAAACAAACAAAACTAATTTTAAAAATTAAATTTATTCTAACGTGCGGTGTTATCTAAAGCCAAAAAGAGCAATAGGAGGATGAGAGTAGTACAGAGGATATAGCTATATATCTAAATAAAGAGTGGGCGTGGCGAATCATTTGCCTGTCAGTGAAAAAGAAAACGTCTATCTGCAGAAGATTGTTGCCGACGAGAGGGTGAGAAGACAGAGAGGAGTACCGAAAGTAAGGAAAGGCAGAAGTTACAGAGAAAAAAATTAGGAAGTGACCTGAAATGTTTGTTTTATGAATTTAAAAGAAGAACCAATATCATGATTTTATTAACATTATTGTTTTTCCATCAGCAGATCAGATAAAGTAAATGAAAGTTTAATTTGTTGAATTATTTTCTTTCTAAATTAAAATTATTTTTCTTTGTAAAAAATAAATGTGTGCGTAATAAATTGAATGTCAAAATAGCTAGTAAAATTTTGTCCTTCATGTAAAAATAATTTCTGAAGGCTATAAAACAAGTGAACAAATGCAATTGTTAATTTTTTATTTTACTTTTAACTGGCTAATTGTAGTAGTTTGTGTTTTGTTTTTTTTTCCAAATTTTAATTTTTAAAAAAAACTAAATAAAATTAAATATTTAACTGATGTTATCCTTGGTTTCTTTCCAGTTATTACCATATTTATCAGGCTGAGAATGTCATCGTAGGAGATAATTCAATTATCAGAAGCAAGAAGTGACAAGTTGGAATTGGAAATAAGAGATTTTAAAATTAAGATATACCTTTCAAGAAATTTTATGCACTTTTTATATAAATATTGAAATTTAATTGCTTGCCGTTTGAATGTTCAAATGAAAGTTTATTTAACTACGTTATTTAAGAACTATTACAGATACGTTTTATAAGCTAAACTCTAAAAAAGACGTTTAAAAATATAATTAATGATGTTTATTCATTATAACTGCATTTAGACAATACTATTTTTAAATACTTTACATTAACTAATTGCATCTGCCTAAGTGTCGCAAAAGGTGGATAGATTTTTAACCCACTTTCAAGTATCCTATCGAGATGAAATTTTGCACGCAGATTATAAAAAGGATACATCAAAGTTTCACATTGATCGTATGTACAGTAATAACACTAATAATTTTTTTTATTATCTCTATGTAGTAGGCTATGTAAATGTTTGTGCTAGTCTCTCGCGGTTGTGCGTATTATTAGTATTATAATGAAAATACTTTTATAATATTTTTTCCGATCTGTAAATGTGTTTGTCGCACAGTGCGTATTGAATTTAACATACATTTAGTTATGTCTCATACATAAAGAATTTACAGTAATAACACTTTATTTTTTTTATTTTTTTTTTAAATTTAAATTAAAATATTGAAACGAAATGAGAGGGTGTATGAAATATACTGAAAGGAATATAGTTCATTGGCTTAGAAAAGTGTGATTTTGTGCATTTTCATATGTATTTTTTAAAAATACAGTTTAAATAACAGGTGTAATTTGTGCACTTTTTTTTTTTTTTTTTTTTTTTTTTACTGTTTTCTACAGTGTTACAAGCTTCACATTTTGGCCTGGATTATTTTTTTAAGTAACCATATCAGAAATGTGTGTATTCACTGTTTTATTGACAATTTTGTTGTTCACACTTTGAATGAGAAAAGAGGAGGAATTTACATATTCAGATTTCTTGCATATTTTTTCTCTTGATCATTATCACAGACTTAAATTTAAATACAGAGTTAAGATTTTCTTTTCTTTTTATAAAAAATGTATTTCAATGTCTGGAATGACAGTTATATGTTTTAATTATATTATTTACAGAAACATTGTTAATAAACATTGCTATAAAATAATTTATTATGACAGGTGAGCACAGTGGACTAGTAACACTTGTCTGTAGCAATGTCAGCAAAGAGGCATCCAAGGAGAAAACGAACATGTTGTATTTCACAAGGAGTAACAGGGCTCCATCATGGGACAGCACTTCATCGCCCCTTATAGTTCTAAACATTTATTTTTAAATTCGGGCGATTTATGGCAAATCAGAAACAACCATTCCCAGAATTATCTAATTATGTTCGGCTGGAAGAGTTTCCATTTTAGTTGATGTGACAAGATATCTAAACCTGCTTAACACAAGTCTTCAGTGCAGTGTTAAGCCAATTATATTCCCATATCAAGGCTTTTTGCGAACAAGCTGCAACTTTTTCAAACGCAACTGCCTCAAATGCAACCTAATACCACACATTTCCAATTCATTATAGGAAATCATGACAAGTTGTCCTGAAAGTTTAAGAGTATAGGTTAATGGTGCATGTTGCAGATATAATATTCCTGGCTGATGAACTTTAAATACGCTTTAAGGGCTTTGAAAATGAGAAGGAAATTACGTTTTTCTCTTCGTCTTTCTCTGTAGAACAAGGTGGAACACTTGAAATTATTGTACGCTATAAGAGAAACATGCTTATTAAAACTTATTTTCAATTAGAAAATACGGCTTCTAGAAGAGGAGGGGTAGCAAAGCTTTGTGACGTCATGTCGGAGGAGGAGGGTCGACGTTTTTTTACGAAGTGTGAGGAAGGGTGAAAAAATCGGCCAAAACTCCGTGACGTCATTTATGGACGGCCCCAAAGCTGAGACCAATGACGAAAGCCTGAAACACGCTAAACGCACAATCAGAAGTTTGAAATGTTAAGCTATTAATTAAAGAGATGAGGCCACACAACTATGACCGCTGTAACTTTTTCTTACATTTCCGGAATGCCACTCAATGAAAACTTGATCTTGTACAGATATGCGTATCAAGGAATCTGACTGATATTTGATTTTGTCGAGCAAGAATTTGTCAAGCCTTACTATATTTTGAGCCAAGTTGCTGTAGAAAAAAAAAGAAAGAAAAAGAAATACACATCCTGCTGGATTGAAGTTGATAGAAAAATTTGGTGACATCGGAAGATGCCTGAAGATCTGGAAAGAGATCCATGGTTTTCGGCTTGAGAAGCAATTGTTCAGGATATGAAGATCGTAATTGAAATACATTAAAGAGAATTTTTTACGACTAAAAGACATGAACAAAATTTAATGTCTTTTAAATTTTTTTAAAATAAAAGATTTAGGAAGAATTATTTGCCTTTGTGAGATGACTTCCATAGTCCATTGAGTAGAAGCAAGTTTAAGTGTCTTTTAAGTTTTTTCCCCCCGCAAGGCTTATTTGTAGGGACTATAATAGTACTAATAGTGTAGGAAAAAAATGGAAATGGAACACACCCGCGTCATTGTTGCAATATCGTGCAATCTAAGTTTCATATGATATGACAATGTTTTAATATTCAAATAATTACTGTCACTTAACGAATAAACTCAAATATGCATTTGTTAAATTTATTTCATCAAATATTGCTTAGTATTTGTAATCCAGTGATGTGGAATTTGCCTTTTGTGTCCAATAGAAAAGAAACAACTTATAGCATTGTTAATGTTTACTTTTTTTTTCTGGCACTATATTATTGGTAAATATGCAAAACGTCAAAATTTGAACAAGTTTAAAAATGTAGTAACTTTTTCAATCAAACATATTTGTCATACATTTTTCACAAGTACCATAGGTCGGCCGAGTGAAATTGGACACGGTGGTTGAGTGGCAGCGCGCTCGACTGGCAAACCGATGGTCACGAGTTCAAATCCATGCGGAGGCAAAGATTTGTTCCCGGGGCCTAGGGCGTCCCTGAGTCATCCAGCTCCGAATGGGTACATAACATTAGTTAGCCGGCTGGGCCGGAGGGGTAATGCGTGGAAATCTTTATCTTAGATATACAGACGCTCCTTCTATGCAGAAGATAATTGCGTCCACAGACCATGAGAGATGATCTGTTGGTAAGTGATGCAGCGGTCACAGGCCACGGCTATAGGGGTTCCACGCATTACCCCAGCCGCCTAACTATTGTCTAGTTAGGTACCCATTCAGAGCTGGGTGACTCGGGGACTCCTCAGGCCCGGGAACAAATCCTCGCCTTCGCCTGGATTCGAACTCGTGACCATCGGTACGACAGTCGAGCGCGCTACCATTCACTTGCCAACAGATCATCCGTCATGGTCTGTGGACGCAATCATCTTCTGCATAGAAGGCGCGTCTGCATAGATAAAATAAGATAAATGACGTTACGGGCCGGATTCGGCACGCGGACCTATCTTGGAGACCCGGTTGCCTGCTGTAGTGTCTGTAGTGGATTGTTATGTTCATTTTTCTGTGTGGAAATCATTTGGTGCTGCCAATTTAAGTTTCGCTCTTTATTGAATTATCTGAATTTTCAGGATCTTCGTGGATAAACTCAAAATGCAAACTAAATTTAATTTAAGAAGAAATAAAATTATTTGATTATATAATTAGAATTTAAAAGTAAAATATAAAAACATCTAAATGCTTACAGGCCATCGGATGGCTCATGTAAAAATTAATTAATTGATGAAACAGTAAATGGACTGAAATTGATAAACTTAATCTTCAATTTTAAAGAAGTAACTACTAACTACCTTTCTTATTTATTCTTTTGGGCTTAGTAGAAAACAACAATGTTATTTTTTTAACAATCGCAAATTCTAAATAAAGTTAAACTTTTGCCATTTCTTACGGTATTAAGAAATTACCTTTCTTACTTCATGTAAAATGGCAGCAGACAATTCGAAAACTAATACAGACTGAGTCAGGACATCAGTCAGTATCACTAGTACTAGTACTAGTATTAGTAGTATTAGTCATTAATTATTAGTATTACTATTATTAGTAGTAGTAGTAATTAGTTAGTTAAGTTAGTGTTAGGTATTAGTCTTAGTCACTCTTAGTCTTAGTTAATAGTAATAGTATTACTACTACTATTAGTATTAGTCATTAGTCTATTTCATTACTAATAGACTAATACCAAATAAAACTAAATAGTACTAATAGTATTAGTACTAACTAGTACTATTTAACTATTTACTTAGTTTAGAATATACTTAAAATACTTAGAATATACTACTATAATTATACTACACACTATATACACTATACTAGTTTCAGTCAATCAGTCAGTATATAATTATCAGTCAGTAATATCAGTACAATAAATCTGGGCAATACTCTGAATCCCGGTCCCAAATTATTTTACGCTAATAAGGGAAAGTAACCAGATTCAGATAGTGTACATGAAAATGAAAGTATGTTATTTATATGTTATTTATTGATAAAAAATAGATAAGTGATACATATTGGCATTGGCCGATCGCCGATCCGATAGCCATTCATTAAATTTAAATTAAATACTAAATTAAATATTGTAATTGCCACACAGCCTTTCCAAATTACTCCTGTAAACATTTGGCTCGTGACTGCTGCGCCACTGAAAGTTTGCAAACACAGCTTGACTTAAATCACCGAGATACTGGAGTTTACGTTTGGCTTGCATCCATAAACCATAGTCCTTCGATAGTTTGAGTTCAATTCCTGCTAGTTTCGCTGCAGGTAAAACATTGGGACGAGTAATATTTATCGGAGCGGCTGGTCTACCTGCCATAATTTCTTTTTATTTATGAAATTACATTGAAATATGTACTGATTAACTAAATAGTAATCGATAACTCAAGCAAACTAATTTGGGACCGGGATTCAGAGGATTGCCTAAATCTGTAACGTAACTTAGACTTAGTATACTTATATTAGTGATTAGTGTAACTGTAACTTGAGCTACAAAGTTTATCTTTAAGGTTTTTAAATTTTTCTTATTCATGTAAAAGGCTCACTCTAAAACTATTAATTATTAATTAAATGGCAATATTAAATTTATATATTATATAATTATAATATATATATTTTTAAAAAGTATTAAAAATGTTTCACCCAAGTGCCTTGCCTTAACCAATTACTATACCAATACTAATTACTAATAGACTAATACAAATAGTAATAGCGAGAAGTTCCCTTAAAAATTAAAAACTTAAATTTAAAATATTCTATGTCTATGTGACTATGTCTATGTGCTATATTAACTTTTTTGGACTTGGTACAATTATTTTTTTTTAAAAGACAAATCTGTTCAATTGTATTGTCTTCTGCAGTAGATACACAACTACATACTATTACTATTACTATGATTATGATTAATATTAACATGTAACAATAAATAATGTAATGTAGTCTTGTACTTATACTTATATTAATAATTAATTAATGAATAATTTCACAATTAGCCAAATCAATTTGCGCCACTAAGTAGCTCATTTTTTTAGAATGGAGGGCTAATACATTTTTTTCAGTTTAATTGTATGTAAAATAATTCAAGATATTCTCCACATTACTTACTGATAATGATAACTAATAATTTGAAATAAATATCCATACCAGACCACATTGTCCACATATTAACATCAACATTGTATTTTTAAATAACCTTTTCAATCAGTGCAAATTTTAAAAATAAAATGCTTGTTCTGCAAAATGCATTAGGGTTTATTTATCTTTTGAAACAATTTTTAAGAATATGTGGTTTATAATTAGTCTTAGTAGTACTGTTGAAGATTGTGGTCATAGATATGCTGAGGTAGTTGGCTGAAATTTCAGAATAATCGTGCATGTGCAATGACTCTTCATGTAAGTTCATGTGTGCAACATATTGAGTAAATCAGGAGTATATACAATATACACTTAAGTAACTTCACTGACCTAACACAATTGCAAGTTTAGTTAAATTTAGAGGTGATTAAGGCACTACATAAGAGGTCAAGGGGTAGAAGTTACAAGGCTTAAGTACTAACCAACAGTAGACATTTAAGAAAAATAATTTTAATTTTGGGTTGGCTTTCAGGCTTCAGTTAAAGGACTTCGCATTTTTGTTTTTAAAGAAATTTAAAATATCAAATTTTAGATTGTTGCATAATCTTAAATACAAAAAGTGCATAGGATGCAATAAATTTACCAAGTTCATCCTGGATTATGCTTAGGCTTAGACAAAATAGCAGATGGATAGCAAAGTCAATAGTGCGCTCGTCTCACAAGCTGAGGGGTGTGGGATCGAGCCCACACAAAGCCACAATAAGAATGATGAATGGCTAAAGCTAAGAAAGTCCTCCGCTGACTTGGAAGGAAATCGGGGCACCCACCAGGTCTACCAAGCCCCTAGTAAGTTCTTATGGAAACATTAGGGACCCCCTACAACCATCGGTTATGGGACTTACCTTTACTCTAGACAAAATATCAAAGTTATGTAGTTTGATACCCTATGGTCTTTACACATGTCTTATTACTTACCGTAGGTGCCCCAGAACAACCTAGTTCTTTTAATATTCAACCCCCCAAAAATTATTTAGTCCCTTTTCTTTATTACCCATTGCTTAACGTCACACCCTCACTGTCCTTGATTGACAGTACCATAATAATTCCTTAACTTATGTGCTAGTTTTCATGTCAGTTTGAAAAAAAAAATTAAAGGCAGGGGAAATAAGACATATTTTGTGTTTTTTTTTAACATGCTTACATTAACTCAATGAGCTGTGTCAGTGTCTGTTCTCTGTTTTGCATGTCAAAAAATTAACACATACTATTCTTCATTAAGGAAGAATATTTACAACACAATATGGTGGTAATATTATGTTTTTTGTCTTTTAAAAAATCTATATATAACTGTGCCATCTCTAATATAGTTCAATTTAAATAGCAGTGTTTGTTCCAGCTTACAAACAACCTATTATTATTTAGTTTTGCAAAGCTATTGATTTTACTCCTCCATTTCTGCCATTTCCTGAATGAATTGTTGTAGCTGTTTCAAATTAGTTTCCTATTCAATACTAATTTTGTGGTCGAAGCAAAGTTTTTTTAAGTCACATTTTTAATTTGTCAGTCTGCAAACTGCCCAGCAAGTAAGAATGTTTAATACATTTAAGAAAATAAACACTCAATTCTGACTGGTTCTATTGTAAATATAATTTAAGAATTTATCAATCTCTAGCATGTTTTAGAATTTTTATCAGCCCATAAAATTAATCCAACATGAATGTCTAAATAATTTAATTTTGTTTCCAAATAATTTTGCAGGCTGAAACATATTGGCTACCACTACTACAGAATTATCTCTCCTTGTACCTCGTATAGATTTTTTTTTTCTGGACGTATGACTTCATAAAGAAATCAAATGTATTTGCCTACTCATTGGCTTCGATTATGAAATTAGCATCCCTTCTGGCTTAACATCTAAGAAAGATTTTGAGTATTATTCATATAATATGGTAAGAGTCTAGTTAAAATTTATATTTGTAAAAGTATTTTGTTTGGGATGTTTAAAAACATGTTAAACATTATTTTTTCATACCTGGTTGTTTAATAAAAATGAATTTCCAGTCCTTTTCAATATTCAATCCATTTTCTTTCCTGTAATAACTTTGTTAAAAATAAGGCTTTTCATTGAATTTAACAAAAAATGAAATAACTTACCTTAACCTCTTTTAAATATAATTTTCATATTTTGAATTTTTAGATACTTGTCTATACCATATAAATAATTAGAATGATTCTATATATGCCAAAAAGTTTATGTATTGTCAAACACTTCAAATAGCTTTTATGAAATTTTTTAAATGTCTACAGGATCCATCAAAAACACCTTCTTGGGGGGCTCCTGCATCTGGTGCTTCTCAAACCAGCCAACAAGGTCCTCAAAAAAATTATCCCTTTGTTCAATCTGGACAACCTCAGAATATCAATCGCCATCAACGACAGAGTCCCTATCAGATTAATGCCGGTCGAGGTAAAAATGGAAGCCCAAATAACTTTCAGGAAAGAGGAGATGACACCGTTGAAAAATCATTCTTAAGCTTTAGTTCTAGCAATCCCTTTAATGATCAAGGAAAGAAATTCAGTAATGAAAATCCTTTCCATAAAAATATTAGTAATAGCCCAGGTAACAGTTTCCAAAGCAGATCTCAGTACCACAGTCCAAATTTAAGTTTTCAGCAACATCCTCGCTTCCAGTCCAGCCCTAATCAAAGAGGATTTCCACCTCGGTTCAGTCCTCAGACATCTTTGAAAAATTTCAATACACCATCCCGAAGATTTGAGACATCATCCTCAGGTGGTTATTCAAACTCAGCCTCTCATCATTGCAATTCTTCAAAGGTGATTTTATTAACGACTACTATTTTCATCAATGCTTAAGTTTATTTGGATGCTTATTTTAACAGAAATTTGTTACTTTTTATAATCTGAATTTTAAGTTTTAGATTTTAATATGAGATTACTTAGATTATAATATTTTTTTAATGATGTCAAACACTTATACTTATGGGTTAAATTTACCAGTAATGCATTTAATTTTGTTTTGACTAGAAACCTTTTTTTCAAAGAAATAATTCTTTGAACAATCCTGGAGGCAGTGATAACATTAAGGACTACATTCATCCAAGCATGCTTGAGGATCCCTGGAAAAATCTGCCTGCTACACCTATGTTTCAATCATATTGATTCAGTAATGACCAATGACATGTAAAATATTTTATTTGGAAAACAATTTTGCTACATTTAAACTTATTTTTTTACTTCAATGACTTTGTTTGTTAAATTTATTAATAATTTGTTTCAAATTTATTAATAATTTATTATGTTACCTGCTCTTAACTCTGACGCTCAACATTTATTAAAGTATTTAAAGATGGTTTGGGCAGAAGCAAATTTTCTCAGTTCTGTTTATGGATGAAGTGCCAATAAACCAAATACAAAATAATATTTAAAAAAGAAAGAAACCACTAATTTCCATTATGTCAAGCAAGGCATTGCTGGTCATTACAAGAGTCAGGAAGCTTGGAAAAAGTTACAAAAATTTTATATTTGAGGCCCTTAAACAATCAAAAATGATATTTTCTTGAGTAAAGGAAGCACACAGAGTAAATGCAAGAACATCGTTATTTGTTAAAATTTACCCATGCTGTCGATATTTGAATGTTGTAATGTAATTATCCCCTACAAGTTGTGTACAACTGAGAATCAGCACAAATAAAACTAATACATTAAAATAAATCATTGATGATCATTCTTTATTATTTCATTCAGTAAAAATAATGCACACTTATTTACTTATTTCTAACAAACCAGGTTGTTATTCTGACCGAGACATGAATAAATTGTGAACGCTTGCATATGTGAATGTCAATAATGACCAAAATGAAGGCTATCCTTACATTAAACAAAACTAAGATGCAAGATAGTAACAAATAACCATAGATAATGTCTTAAAGAACTAGTCTAAATTACAATTAAATACATTATGTACATTTACTGAGTTAACTTACAAAATATATATGAATTAATGTTTTAGTAAAAGCAATTGGATTTAGGTACAGAACTTGTGTGATAAAATGTAAGTCTGACCATAAAATACTGTCATACACACAGACAAACAAGGAATAGTCCCAAAATTTCTTATTTATATACCACACACAAAATTAAACATCCTTTAGTTTTGGATATGAAACATTTTTTTTACTATAATGTTAGGACTGATCTACAGAAGTCAAATATTATTACAATACTAATATCTATATTTACAAACACACCAGCAATGTGATTATAATAATATGTTGTTTTATACAGTTATATGAAAGACGGTTGAGAACTATATTTTTTTGCAATACATTCTGTACATTAAAAAACATACCCAAAGCAAAAAAATAGGCCAGCAGATAGACGTACATTTTACCCATTTTCTATTTTCAGTTAACATTTAACATCATTTTTTAAACTACTCTCATGTTCATGAACATTATATTTTTTCTAAATCACTTTATAAAATAGCTCTTAAAAAATCAAAACCATTGGTCAGAGTTTAAAAATGAGTGAATTAGGTATAGTACATCCAAACTTCTGGTTAAAAAGAACAGTAGGATACTGTGGTGGTTGTCATTTATTTTTGACCTACTTTAAATTGATCAACCTTAGTTTCAGTTGTATGTGTTTATTAAAGTATGTTATATGTAACAATACACAAAGTATTTATCTGAAATATTTTGTAGGGATTTCTTAAAATATAAAAATATAATACAATTTAGAAGATCCCTTTATTGCACTTTTTAAGATAAAATGTTTAAATTAAAAATTAATGAAAATCGTTTCATTATGAAAAGAAAATCGAGTTTACGATAAAATACTTGACAAAAAAGATGACGTGACAGAAATTTTAAAAGGAATTGTCACATTGGGTTTCATCTATCTTTAAGGTGATGGTGTACAGAAGGAACGAATACCTTCAAAACTTCAATTTACAGATGCGCCAGTGTCGAGCTTTTCATTGGCCAGTCCTTGCATCACCCACTAGCCTAAGAAATGTCCCTGTGGTAACGACACAATGCATTACAGCCAGACAATATCTTCGACTTGACAGTTTGATAATTTCACAGCATAATGCTTGTTTGTCAATATGACTTCTATCCGAACCTGTGTCCTCGCTGGTCACGTATTCCCTAGCCACAGTTGAGATCATCCAAATTTATTTGTTTCACAGGAAGAAAGTGCTGCAAAATAAAAACAGGGAAAATATTTAATAAGTCTTATTAATATACTAATAAACTAATATGATCAAAATTTGAAGGAAAAAAACTAATCTACCAAAGGGAAAAAGTATACTAGAGACAATGTTCCTTCTAAGGTTCGTAGGTCCATATGCAAAGTAAAAGCACTGGTTCAAAGTTGCACAGCATCAATTTGTAGTTCAATATTTTACCAAATTTTCTGTGCGGTAATTCTAAACTGTGCGTCTGTCAGATATCTTTCTGCTCAGCTTTTTAGTTAAAGAGCACATTGGCCAGGTCTAGTAACATTATTTCTAAAAGACTTTTAAAAGACAAATCTACGGAAAATGTTTTAGGTAAGATCTTTGAAGCGCCAGGGATATTAACTAAGGATCTAAATATAGGCTATAATCGCTATAAATTTGGTTTTTAAAAAAGACATTTCAAATTGATAAACGTATGAACTTGTATCATCTGTCAATGTTAGGCCAGCGTATCACGTGAATACTGGAGCTGGTGGAAACTGATTAAGAATCCGAAGTTCAATTAAAAATTGAACATATCGAAATTTTATTTTGAAAAAAAAAAAAAAGTTATTTGTATCCTAATTTGTAACGCGTGACTTGGGGTCTATGTCTAATACTTTATCTGAACTCTGTTTTTATTTGTAAGAAGTCCGTTATAGTTTTTCATTGGGTCTAGTTTCAAACTAAATACAGAGCAATGCGAAGAGGAAAGATTAAAATGAAAAACTGACATTTGTATAGAAAATAAACCGAAAAATTGATCATACGTGAGCATAAACAAATGCGAATTCATATTTCTCGACAGACTGATTTGAAGCGTTTCTCTTCAATAATTTGGATCTGTTTGTTTCATTTCAGGACCGCGGTTGTCTGCATTAAAATTGTTAGGGGCCGTTCATAAATGACGTCACGCGACTTTGGTGGATTTTTCTTTTCCACTCCCCCCCTCGTCACATACCGTCAAAAGTTATAACCCCTTTTTTTCGATATGACGTCACAAAACCCCCACCCCATTTTTCTATTTTAAAATGAGTTGTTTCAAATAACTTTTTTTGTCTTTTGAGTATGTATTTATTGTAAGGCTGCCCTCTAACACGTGTGAAGCCCATGTAAATTACTGTAAATCGTCATTAGGGGCCATCCGGCCGCCATCCATATATTAAGTACGCCAGCAGGGGGGGGGGGTCTTCGAAAAATGGCATTTTGCTGTATGAATGCGCACGGGGGGGGGAACAGGGGGTCTCCACTGAATGCGTACGTGCCCACAACAAATTTAATTTGCATAATAGTTAATACTAAGCCTAGTAACGTTAACCGCTCAGACTGCAAACGGAAAAAGGATATTCTGAATTTTTAATTATTTAAAAGTAATGAATATTTGATTCAGACCAAACGTTCACACATTGCTAAAATTAGTAGAAGTTTTTCATTCGCCCACCGTTGTCTCAGACCGTCCATGTGAGACGTCACGCGATTTTGGCCCATTTTTACCCCCTTGTCACAAAACTTACATTCCGCTCTCCAATATTGACCCCCCCCCCTAAACGCTTATTGAAAATTACCCCCGTTTCAAATTACATTTTTGTCATTGAAATATATATTTAGTCTTGGTCTGCACTCTAATATTATAACACATGTGAAGACATTGAAAATGTATAAATAAGTTATAAACAACCAAGTGGAACTTTTATTTAAAGTAGCGCATTTTGATGTGATTTTGATTTCTTAAACACTACCCCTCCCCCCTTGTCTTAATTCGTCAGAAATGCGTGACCCTTCTCCACCCCCACCCCAGGCGCGCAACATTATGTATGGACGGCCCCTTCAAGCAGTGTTCTATTGTATTTCTTCAATCTTCTTCTTCTTATTCTGCGTTCTCAAAATCTTTTTGAAGGAAGATTTAGACCACAAGCCCTATATCTGTGAACTGCGCTGTGGCTGTCAATAAGTTCAGTCCACCATACAGTTTATCCTCGAGGGTATTTCTTCAATAATTTTAACATGAAAAACACGATGTTACAAAAAACTTAAATGCGGCCGTCCATAAATGACGTCAGCGATTTTTGCTTATATTTACCCCCAAACCCATTTATCACACTTCATCACAAAAACTTAGACCCCCCCTCTCTAATATGACGTCTAAAAGCTTTGACCCTCTGCTGACCCTACCAAAAACACATATTTTCTAATCGAAAATGAGCATGTTGCAAATTACTTTATATCAATTAATTTAAATATGTATTTAGTGTAAGGCTGCACTCTGATATCGTTAACACGAGTGAAGCTATCGAAGACGTCATTAAATAAATTTCAAGCAATCAAATATTTTAGGGGAACTTTTATTTAAAGCTTCGCATTTTGATGTGACGTTATATTTCTTAAACACCCCCCTACCCTCTTCAAAAATGCGTGACGCTCCAACCCCATATGCGCGTGGCGTCATTTATGGACTGTGCCAAAGAGTAAAATCAATATACCTGACTCATGCTTAAAAGTAATTTTTCATCCGTTTGGGGG
>MUZC01000200.1:450261-464332 GCA_002072015.1 Radix auricularia | reverse complement strand
AGCGAATTTGTACGTACGCATGGGGGGTCCGAAAATGTACGGAGTGCAACAGGGGGGAGGGGTACGAAAAATACGAATTTTTTGCTTACGTAATATATGGATGGGCCTTAAAATAAATTGTAAAGAATCAAAATTTTATGCGGATCTTTTAAATGAAGTTGCGCGTTTTTTGACGCGACGTCACATTTCTTAAACACCTCCCCTCTCCTCGTCACACTTCGTCACAAATGGTCGACCCCCTCCAGCCCCCTAGGTGCGTGACGTCATTATGGATGGCCCCTTACTTTGCTTTGAAACAATTTACCTCACTTCCGCCATTGCAGAGCACATTTGCCACTGGATTCGATGGCCGGAGAGTTGAACCAAACTCACAGCCTGTTTCCTGAAGGTCCAACTCATCCTCATCTGACAGCCAGTCGTCCTCATCATCGTCATGATATAATGGAGTCAGGTCGTCGGACAGTTGATCTCTACATTTATGCAACGTCGGCAAAAGTCGAAGGAAGCTTTGTAGGTTGATCAATGTCGGTGAAAACTCAATTCTGGAACTTACGAGAATATCTCCATCGCAGGTTAACACAGGCTCGCGTGGAGCATCCATTCTGTACGTGAGCTCCGAATAGGGCACACGAGTGAGGTGGAAGTTTTCTGTTTGAAATGCATTGTGGTCCAAATGTAATAACTCAAAACTATTGCTGCTCATGGAACTTTGTTCTCCCTGAAATCTACTGTTGTTCAGGGTACCTTGATTTGTCTGAAATATATTGCTGCTCAGGGTAAATTGCTCTGTATGAAATCTATTGCTGCTCAGGGTACCTTGCTCTGTTTGAAATCTATTGCTGCCCAGGGTACCTTGATCTGTCTGAAATCTACAGCCTATATAAGGGCTTCGATCTAACTCAAATCTCCGTCCTTCAAAGTAGACCCTCACCTCAGCATCCTCTAGATTTGGCGTGTCTCTGTTACTGAATTCGCTACAAGGACATGCTGCCAACGTGGTGCTGTGAAATGACTCAGATTGCCCAGGTCGGTGAATGGGAACAAACAAATGATTACATTTAACATGGACTCTCTTAATTATGTTGTGCTGTGGTAGAGGAACAATGATCGATTCGTCGTTACGATGATTATCTCTCAGTGCCAAAGATGTCCAGATGGGTGGATTTTCGTGGCTAGGCAGCTTCTCTTCGTCGCAGCTTATGAGGGAACCTGACTCTGATGTAGAATCATAATTAACACCACCAACTGTCTGTAAGTAAATATTTATATCAGAGCTCACGTCGTTAGAGGAAATCACATTATGAGACGACGTTCCGTATTTATTTTTATGCACTGTGGAAGATGAAACTTCGGGGCTGAGTATTACTTCATTTGTTGTCAAGGTGTCATTTTGTACATCAGAAAGAAGCACATTGTTATTTACGGTATCTGAAAGGTTCATATTTTCATCATAGCTATCGATTAAAGGTTTATTGTCACGTTCCGAAGGAAGAGTATCATAGTGACTCTCAGTAGATGTTTCCGGTCTTAAACAATCTAATTCCAAGTCAACGTGATTAGTAAAATAGATTTCCGATATATTTGTATATTCTTGAGGATGTTGTAACCCCTCTGCCGTAATATTTTCATTTCGCATCATTGAAGAAAATAGAATCTTGGAACCACCTCTTCCAGCGTTTCTCATTGTCCCGGAGGAATCTAGGAAAGGTAACGACGTTTCAGGGGCGTTTAAAACAACAGCTGGGGCGGACAAGGGCCGGTAGTGGTGACCTGCCTCATTGGTGTTAACATGTACAGGTACAAGACGGTGCTCTGTGGAAGTAATCATCCCCTTTTGGGGCGTTACTTCCCCTGATGGGTTACGATTCAAATTGTTGCCCGTGAGATGACGCTTGATGGGAGCATGAGAGGAGCCGTACTCTGTGTTATCATGGTCGTGTGGGGGCGAGCTGCTGCTACCTCCCACATTGCTGCAGAACTTGTGAGGTTGGTGCTGGCCGTGGGGTGTGTTAGAAGTGCTGAGAATCGGTTGTGTCGGTCTGTCTGCACTGTTGTTGTACATGGTGATGTTCTGTCCATCACATTCCTTATCTGACTCTGACAAGGCGTTTATCAGCTGCATGGTGTGCTACTCTGAAATTTAGATAAGTTGAAAAATAAGTGATACAATTTTTAGAGCCTATATTTTTATGGCTAAATTATTTTATGTTGCTAACTTTAGAAAAGGGTTCATCGAAAAATAAAAACATGCAGCTGTCGGGATATATGATATTTTGTTTATTTGGTTAAAATGGCTTGAACTATTCAATAATTTTCTACGTAAACCAATTCTTTCCAAGAAAAATATATTTTATAAAATTGGAAAAAATGAAGTTTTACTCGGCTGTGGACAGCGTGACGACTCACGGACATTACATGCCGTTCAGCAAAATATCAGCGGCTTAAGTTTTTGAAGAAGATCGTTGCTGCAAAATCTGACGTCATTAATAAGTCAAATTTTTTAATGTACATCACGCACAATTTTTTCTAACGGGTGCATCTCAAATGTTTTTGTTTGTTTGTTTGTTTGTTTGTTGTTTTTGTTTGTTTGGTTGATTTTTTGTTTGTTTCCGAAAACAATGAATCATTGATCAAAACATTGTTTGTGGGCCGTCCATAAGTGACGTCACACGAATTAGGTCGATTTTTTACCCCCTCCGCCATCGTCACAAAAACTTAGACCCCCCTTTTTTCTTCTTTAATATGACGTCACAAAGCTTTGCATTTTATCTTATATGTTACAGACTCTCCTTATGTACAGAAGATTATTGCGTCCTACGTTTATCTATGGTTTGTGTTTAGTCCTGTATTATTACTAGAGTTTTAAATGATGATAATGTTTTGGCTTTCCTGATTTCTTCAGGCAACCCATTCCACGCCCGAGTACTGGACGGTAAGAAAGAAAACTTGTGTTTGTTCTTGCATACGGAATAAGAAAGGTGTTTTTACCCTTCCGTCTATCTGAGGGTTGTATTAAGTTATCGTTGTGTTTTTAGATTTTGTATGCAGCATGTTGCAAATTACTTCTTTTTTCACTTAAGTACATGTATGTATTGAGTGTAAGACTGCACTCTAATATCGTAGCCTAACACGCGTGAAATATTTTGAAAACGTTTTAAAATAAATAGCAAGCAATCAAATATTTAAGTGGATGTTCTATTTAAATTTGCGTGTTTTGACTTGACGTTACATTTCTTAAACACCCCCCCCCCCCCGCCTCCTTTTCGTCACAAATGGGTGAACCTCCCTTCCGCCTTTTTGGTTAGTGACGTCATTTATAGACGGCAACTTGCATAATTTTTTATGGAATTTTTAATGAAGAATTGTCATTAAAATATTTAAAGCTGCCACACATAATGCGTAAATTATTATTATTTTATTTTAATGAAAACAACATTTTCATTACTTATAAATTGTCAAAGGGTAATTTTAGTTTTAATTTATGAAAATGGTCTTATGTCGAACCATAGCGCATTAAAAACAAATTAGGAGCGTACTATTTGTAATACTAATTCAAGAATAACAACAATGTTCTATTTTTTTCTCCTAAAATTACATCTGATTGCGCTCTAGACACGAAAATGTAAATGATATTGTATGGTAAGAAGGTCTTAATGAGTTATGGGGTATCTGAACCTGCGGAATTACTCAAGAATGATGGACTGAACGCTGTAGACACAATTTAAATAATGGATAAATAATGTAAACTTAAATTAAAATGATCACCATAGCAATTGTAAAGGAACACTTTCCGACTAGGGGGGCTGTTAAAACATATTTTATTGTCTGTGAGAAACCTTAGTTTTTTACCCTGAGGACAGGCGCCAAAGATATTGTTAGATACTTTGACCAGACATTAGAAAAAGTTGTCTCTGACATTTTTGCCAAATACTAGAGTAATTTTGTCCAATATTGTAACCATATACTAGAGTAATTTTTGCCCGATATTGTATTTGTATTCATACAGTAGACTAATTTTAGCCACGCACTACAGTAATTTTAATCTGATAATGTTGCGAAGGACAAGAGTAATTTTTGCCCGTTATTGTAACCATATACACTAGAGTAATTTTGTCTGATATTGATGCAGGTACTAGAGTAATTTTTGCCCGTTATTGTAACCATATACACTAGAGTAATTTTTGTCTGATATTGATGCAGGTACTAGAGTAATTTTTGCCCGATATTGTAACCATACACTAGAGTAATTTGTTTCCAGATATTGAGGCTAGACACCAGAAATCATCGTGCCTGACATTGATGGTAGCCCCCTGAGAACATCGCTAACCAAGTCCATGATGAGAAGTTGTGGAGTTTTTAACAACACAGAAACTCGACTTGGATGACCTATATTGTTTTAGCCTGAACTATCAGACAGCTTAAGTCCCGTCATAAAAGAGAGAATGAGCATCAACATAATTATATTTAATAGTATTAGATTAATGATTATAATTAATCTTTAAAATTGTTGTAGTAATGATTATCTCTCTGATTTTATGAAAAAACCTTAAGGTATTGAACTCAATTCAATGAATTTCTTGAGGGCCGGTGACAGGTTTCAATGATCTGATATTTTATAGCTATGGCTATACTTTTAGATAATTATTTTTCGTTCTGAAGGAGTCGCCTAAGAAGGTGTTTATGACTATAATCTGACAGTAACATGGGTAATGACCTGGAAATGTATCTTGAAAGTTTACATTTTCAACCAGATGCCATTGATTTTTCGTGAAAAAACTAAGAATTCTCACCCACACCAGAATGGCACTAAACCCACTTAGCTAGTCACTGCTTGTGGTCCTTTTAAAAAAATTTAAAAAATAAAAAAATAAAAAAAATAGGTTAAATGGCACTAAGATGAGTGCTCATATTTTTAAATATCTTATTATAACACAATATAAATTAATTCCATGTCATGATATCATTTGGTTTTTGGCAGGCAAGATTTTTCGCATATCTAAATATTTTGAGATCAAATCTTGGACTTAGATTCTTAAAGTATATTTTTTAAATCTTACTTTGCTTAGACAGATGATTCCCTGCTCTGAATCTCATCGATATTCTAATTTCGCAACAGTATTTTACAATTTCCACAACCTTTTCCGACTCAAACCGAGAGCGTAGGTTGAGATCATCTTTGGACAAACAGTTGAATCACGTCAAACACTAAGATGGCGATGAGTCAGACATAAGGTAAACGCTTGTGTCTGCCCCTCTGTGTTTACGGTACCTGTTTCCGCTCAGTTAGTACCATCAGTTTAACAAATCAAGAATCTCTTCAATCAGAACCAGGTAGTTAGGTTTATATTCCAATTATTTAAAAAAGCAGGAAATAGATTTTAGGGAGTAACAGCACTTGTAAACACATGCAATGATAATTACATTTGCCAGTAACTAACTGAAGTACCGAATACGAGAACCATTATTTAGTTCATTACTTTATTTAAATGCTTTCTATTTCCTTCAATACAAAAAAATCTTTAAAATTATTATTCAAGTCCTAAACAGGTTCTAGTTGAGATGAAATTTAATATATCCATTTGAAGGTCTATCAAAGAGAACGGCGGGCCAAGACACCTGGAAAGAAAAATCTATGAATCGGACTGAAATAAATCCTATGTACTTGCTGGAATATATTTGAAAGGTAATCTTAGGGTTAGTAAATTTACCTGGCGTTTTTTTAGATGAAGAAAGTTGTTTTATTTTTTCAATATCCGAGAGATAAAATTTATTTTAAATAAGACGTCAGCAAATTACAAAACAAATCTCTCAAAGAATACATCCAGGAGAAGACGATTTACATTTTTTTTAAATGTCTCAATACCTCTTCCATGGAAATAAAACTTATTTGATAACGCGAACGAAGTTCATATAAAGTGGCTTCACCAAAAGATGAAGGTTTGTGAAACACACTAGGTGACACCAGTGAAGTGTAGAGTTACACTGATGTCTGTTAGAATAATTTACAAATGTGACAAATATCATCTAGCCTATCAGTTAATAGAACAAGATGTCATCAAAGAATTTTGCTAACTGTTGGGTCCATGGAGAACCAGAAGCGTAACTGAGTTTTCCGCATTCTTGGCTAATTTATATTTGGCACCTTTGATAAATGATACATTGACATAAAAAAGAAAGAAAGAACCAAATTTGAATAAATTGAATGATTAGCCATCGGCGCGATTGGCAACTGCCCCGATGCCAATTTGTTGATGAGCCTCTGCGGAGAAGTCTGAAGAGTGTGAAACCATACGCTTATAGTTCCCAGTGCTAACAGTGACACTGGCCATTTAACCCCTTTATAAAATAAATGTGGGAATACGTTAAATGAATAATCAGCATTATGCTTCCCTTTTTCTTGCATATTAGAGTGTTAGCTCTTAAAAACATCTAGCAATAAAAAATCTTGACAGATATCATTAGATCTTAGGGCTAATGTGGGTTAATAACTTCATAACATTGACAACACCAACCACTGGTGGATGTAAAGTACTTTGGCATAATCATTTTAAAAAATCTATTGGTAGGCGATTACAATACTGATCTTGAAATAATACTCCTTTTTTACCGGCACAGTTATTTGCTTTAGTTTTGATATATTTAAAGGTGATTTCTTGAGCAAGAATTTTTTTAAAAAAAGAATATTTAATTAGTTTGAAAAACTTAGCATCAATTTTTTTTTTTTAAATAATTTGAAACCATCAGCCATGTAGCATGTTTACATTGGAAAAGACGTTTTCAGTTAAATAAAAATAATTTTGAAACCACCCCACCCCCCTCATACAAACACAAACTGTTCTCTTCTTTGTGGCAATTTCTTTATTGGAGCAGATAAATTAATACAGAATTTTTAAAAATCCATTATCGATGTTGACGTTAAAAACGAATGCACAATGTCTCAAAAGCTTTTGTTAGCGTGCAAGATGATTTGGACACTTACGTTGTAATTCACTGTAATCTAAATCTGGTTTATAACCTAACATTATGTTTCCATTACTCATTGACGCTTGTCCGGGTCAAATCTCGTGAGTCTCTACTCAAAATTATCCAGGTGACACCTCATAGGAGTTAGTCCCCATGACTTCACTATTCGTGCAAACTTTTCTTTTTCTTTTATCGTTGCTCCTATTACATTATTTAAAACATACTTTTTATTTGCTGAATAACAAAGGTTTAATTCTAGGCTGAATACCCTCTACATGAAAGACCCTGTGAAAACGCAACTGTTCAAAGACAGAGTAAAGGAAAGACTCTCAAAGACGTCCACATGCGTCACCATTGACTCCAAATAGACGCATCTCTGAGACACTATCTATACATCCGCAATACAAGCCTTTGGCAAAAAATCTCTCAAAAACACGGACTGGTTTGATGAATATTGGGACGAGATGAAACCTGTCACTGAAGCCCAAAAAAGCGCTTATAGCCCACAAGGAGAAGCCTGCATCAGACAGGTTGCATGCCTTAAAAACAGCTAAGTCGCCTGCCAAATAGTTTCACGTCAATGTGTTAATACCTACTGGCTTAATCTCTGTTTCAGCATACAGTCAGCTGCAGACATGGTCAATGCAAGAGCCATGTACGAAAACATCAAAAAGGCAACTGGCCCTTTGACGACCAAAGTTGCTCGTCTAAACTCCAAAAGTGGAGAAATTATCCAAGACCAGGCAGCAAAGCTAAAACGGTGGGTTGAACATTATCTGGAATTGTATTCAACAGTTACCACTGTCTCCAGCACCGCTCTAGATGACATCCCAGATATGCCACTCATGAAAGAACTTGATGAGCAAAGCAATTGACAGCCTAGCTTCCGGAAAATTCCCTGGGAATGATGGCATACCACCAGAGGCTCTAAAGAGTGGCAAGACAGCTTTACTTCAACCATTGCATGAGCTTCTGTCCCTCTGCTGGGAACAGGGCTACATCCCCCAAGACCTAAAAGATGCAAATATGGTAAAAATATACAAAAACAAAGGTGATAGGAGTGATTGCAATAATTATCGCGGCATTTCACTACATAGTATTGTAGGAAAGGCCTTTGTCCGTTTCATACTAACGTGCTTATAGAGCCTAGCATCCCGCGTCTATCAAGAATCTCAGTTCGGTTTCCGGTCTGGTCGGTCTATCATAGACATGGTGTTCTCCGTACGACAGCTCCAGGAAAAATGCAGAGAGCAGCAGAAGCCACTATACATTGCCTTTGTGGACCTTACAAAAGCCTTTGATTTCGTCAGTCGCAAAGGGCTATTCCAAATACTGGAAAAATCGGATGTCCCCCTCACTTACTCGCCATCATCAGACAGTTCCATGATGACATGCAGGGTACAGTGCAGTTCGATGGAGCTACGCCAGAAGCCTTTCCAGTCAGTAGCGGAGTTAAAGAAGGTTGTGTACTCGCACCAACACTGTTCGCGATATTCTTCTCTGTACTACTTCGATACCCATTCAAGGATAGCTAGCAGTGAGGGCATCTGGTTACACACCATAGTTGATGGAGGACTTTTGAACACTGCCCGCCTCCGAGCCAAGACCAAAACGACAGATGTCCTAATTCATGGTTTACTGTTTGCGGATGATGTGGCACTAACAGCACACACAGAAACTGGTTTGTAACAGCTCGTGTCAAGCTTCAACAATGCCTGCAAAGAATTTGGCCTGCAAATCAGCTTGAAAAGACAAATATCATTGGTCAAGACACTCGACCTCCTCCTACCATATATATCGATAATGAAAACTTGGAGGTTGTGGACAGCTTCACCTACTTGGGATCCAAGGTCTCCAATACACTGTCCATTGAAGAAGAAATAAACAGCAGAATTGGCAAGGCAGCTGCCACAATGGCTAAATTAAATAGACGGGTCTGGCAAAACACCAAGCTAACGGAATAAACCAAACTGCGCGTCTATCGAGCCTGTGTCATCAGTACACTACTATATGGGAGCGAGACATGGATCAATTATTCATCCCAAGAGCGCAAGCTTGAGATGTCTGAGTCGCATCCTTGGCATTAAATGCAAGACAAAGTACCCAAAGCATTTTCTCAATCCTTATTGAAAGAAGCCTGAGATGGCTAGGACATGTTAAAAGAATGAGCCCTGGTCGTATCCCAAAGGACCTCCTATATGGTGAACTTGCTTCGGGTAATAGGAAGTCAGGTCACCCACGCCTGCGATTTAAAGATGTCTGCCAAAGGGACATGAAAGCAGCCAGAATACGTACAAGTGACTGGGAGTGCAAGGAAGAAGACCGTTCTACTTGGCGCACAGTTGTCAAAGAGGGCGCCATAGTAGCCGAGGAGCGAAGAATGGAGGAGGCTGCAGACAGAAGAGCTAGGTCAAAACATTTGGAAGCACAGAACTCGTGTGTAAAAACTGTGGTAAAGACTGTCACTCAAGGATAGGACTGAACAGCCACTCGAGGAAATGCAACCCAAGCCAACGATGATGCACCATCGTCTCGTGAGACGAAAGGATGCCGACAAAAATTCCAGGCTCACCTTAGACATGCAGTTGAGGCAGAAATTGCGACTCAATTTACTTACTCTCAAGATGTGTCAATAAGAAGCAGCAATATTGATTCGCGGAGATAGGAGAGTTCTTATAACAAAATCTGCAACATTTACTTACGAAAATTATGGATGAGTTCTGAATAAAAATACGCAACAGGGACTACTGGAGATAGACAGTGCTGAATAAAAAATATATGAAAATTGCCGCGCAAAGACAGATGAGTGTTGTCAATGGCGCTAATTGTATACCCAAACCACTGGTAACGAAATGAGGTTCGCCATTGAAAAAAATGTTTTTGTTTTTTTCAAAATATATTATTTGAATATTTAAAGATTCTCAAAAAGCTTCAAAAGTATTTTCGATACATATTATCTTTCAAATACGGCTAATCCTTGAAGGAAACTACGAAATTTTTGTTTTTAAATAAAAGGTTTACGATATTTCGATTTTTTAAAAAAATCTTAAATCTTTGGAATTGTTACAATGGGTGATTTTAAATTCAATGCTTCGGAAACAGAAAAATGGCCTAGCCCAGTGCTTCTCAAAATGGTGGTCCGCGGATCGGTGTCGGTCCGCAGAAGTTATCAAGAATTGACAGAAATACAATTATAGGCTAATCATTTATTTGCAACAATTATTACTAACCATACAAAATATGTCAATTTTTCGTTAATAACCCCATAAAACGAAACAAATAAAAATAACATTTCGTTACGTCAGTAAAGGGAAAATTAGTGCACCTGACCCGAAGGCATTTCAATGGAAAAATTGGCGCCGGTATGCCATACAAAAAAGTTTGAGAAGCACTGCCCTAGCCCATTATTAAATGATAATTTTACGGATATGGTGAACAGATCAACTTCAAATAATTAATAATGTTTAATAATGCTATTCAAAATGCATTAGTAGAATGTTCAATAATCGTTTATCTTTTATGTTAAAGAATGTGCAAAGACGGAAAATTGCGTAAATTAAGTAAATTTAGATACTAAACAACAAAAATGGCTAGAGTGCAGCCATGTTTTAAAACAAAATATTTAATTTTGTGTAAATTGACGGATTACAAAAGATAAATTAAATAAAAGACCGCTTTAAATTTTTTTTGAGAATGTGTGTTTAGAACCAACTTAATTAAAATAAAATTAATAAAACTGAGTGCTTTTCTGATTTACAATTGAAAAAGACCGATTTGTGAACCTTTTAGAATAATTTTATTAAAATCATTATTGATAAATATTAATATATATAAACACCCAGTGGTGTGGTTCTGTATGTTTGTAACGTAACGCATAACGCAAGAGATGTACGACAGTCTACAGCAGTTAGTTTAGTTGAAAAATCGTGTTTTGATGAGCGCTGTAAAAATATTTAATAGGATGACGTCATTGTTTGGTGTGCATCGGTGCGCAAAATACAACCCCTATTATTATTAAATACTTTGCGTACATTTCATAAAGTTTAATAATTCGTATTTATCAAAAAAGGACAAGTTAGTTGGTCTTTTAAAAAAAGGTTGGCGCCGTAGGCGCCCAAAAAAAGGGGGCGCCGCAGGCGCCACGGCGCCCGGCACAATCTATCAAAAAAGGACAAGTTAGTTGGTCTTTAAAAAAAAGGTTGGCGCCGTAGGCGCCCAAAAAACGGGGGCGCCGCAGGCGCCACGGCGCCTGGCACAATCTAGTTTATTTATAATGCGCATTCGCAGGTTCATTTGTAACTTTTAACATCGCATTTGAATAATGTAACACATTTTCTTGGTTCACTTTGCTTAAAATCAGTATGTTTTTTATTTTTTTTTTAAGTAACTATCGATTATGATCCAAACAAATCAGGTTACTTAAAAAAAAATTAATGGTGCGATCATATAAAGTCAGTCTGTTGATTCATCATTTTTCATTTGTAATAATTCAGCTTTCCTTCTAAAAATGTTATTGGAAAATATTATTGCGAAAATATTTGCTGATATTGCGTATCTACATCAAAACAATTTTGAGAAAATAGCGCTTTCAAAGTCCTAAGCCTAAACACTGTATAGGACTTAAAAAGCGCTATTTTCTGGTAATGTGCAATGTTTTGGGGAAAATATTCACATCTACGCCGATACTTTTACTTGCATATTGAGATTTACTAACGGGAAGAAAAACGAGTGATCGAACTATTTAATTTTTTTTAAATTACACAATTAATACTTAAGACTAAATTCATTTTCAAAATGCTTAGTAAAACTTCACATCCACGTATTTTTTACAACAGATTTTATAACACAAATAGCTTATAAAAACTTATAGAACAAAAAGTATTATTCCATCTTAGGACACATATACAAAAGGCAAAGATTGGAAAGAAGATTGTCTTTTTTCTTTATTATATATTCTTGAAAACCAACTATTGTAATCGCATCAGTGACAATGTCAGAAAGGTAACAGCACATTAAGAACAAGATTTAACAATGCATGTCAAACTAACGTACCCTATTTTAAAAAAATAATACAAAGTGTAGGATTATTGAATGAACTCTTCCTTTTATGTCTTACCGCCTAAGGTGATGTAATAACCATCCATGTCAGAAAACATTCGCGTCAATTCTTCGGTACGTTGTAAAAGATCCTCACAGCCGAATTTGCTAACGTCACTGTAATGTACCGTAAGTTTACATCCCCAGAAAGGCACGCGCTGATGTCACTGCCGTGTGCATGATGTCACACCAGGTAGCATGTTCCAGAAACTACATCTGCCCGTTAATCTGATGTGGGTGCGATTCTTTCTCTCTCCCACATGCTACTGGTTGCTGGCGGGCCGGGGCCAGCTAACATTTACAGGCATGACGCATCAGAGCGGGACAGGGAAGATTACTATTGAACGGCAACAAATAAACACGCAGTGTTAGCAGCGGAACCTACAGACACCAGATCTCAACAACCATAAATAGGGATGTCCATGGGAGTAGAAATTAACATTTAACGAAAAAATATATATATACTTTTTATAATGTGGGTTCATTTTTGCTCAAGGGGTGGGTGACCTGCTGAGAGTAAGCCACCTTCTGAAAACATTCATATGGCCACAAAAACTAGCAGGGAATGAGAGAAATGCTATCTTCGTAAACTGTAGCTATGAATCGCGTATGAACCATTGCAAGTTAGAGCCTTATAAAATTGTTCATACATCTTTTGAAGTCTCAAGTCAATTATAGTATTCACCAAGAAACTTAAACTCAAACGACCGCTTGTGTGTGGTCTAGAATTCTAACGTTGTCATGAAAGTTATAAGCTCATACCAAAAACCGTTGTAAAACACTATTTTTAAATCCCCTTTAATGTTGTAATTTTAGCTGGCATTCCTCAACTTAAATAATTTTAATGATGCTGTGTTGTTAGCTATCTTTGGTGAAATTTCGGTAATGATGATAGATGTAAAAAGTTCTTTCAAAGGTGTGTTCCCGAGATTGTGTAGGGTGGAAACAAAAACGCATTCCTACCCATGGGAAATACCTTAATCTAGAGCAGTGGTTCTTAACGTGGGTTCGATCGAACCCTAGGGGTTCGGTGAGTCAGTCGCCGGGGTTCGGCGGAGGGAGGTCAAGACAGCACCCGACTCAAGGCATCTATATTACTACTAATAATGAAGGGTTCGGTGAATGTGCATATGAAACTGGTGGGGTTCGGTACTTCCAAAAAGGTTAAGAACCACTGATCTAGAGTCTAGACGAACTGGAAAATGGCTTGCAATCTGAAAATGTTTAATGAGTTTGGTACACCACGTTGCGGCGCTACGCTGCTCTTCTAATATAATGTGTCTGTTCTTAAAAGAGGGACATGCTGGTAGATCTTTTGAGACTGCACTCAAATGTATTTTTGTTAGCAAATTAATGCGACTTGAAAGTAAACACCACTGAAGTCATCGTTTGTCTTATTGTATCGTATTTGTTACAGACGCACGCTCCTTCTATACAGAAGATTACTGCGTTTCTGTTTGTAATTGATTGACTTTGATCATTCACATCATTTATATTATGCTGTCCAACAGCGAACTGTGCACTAATGAATGTTCATTCTCTGTTGGGTTGAGCCGTTAGGCTCTTAAAACCCGGTTCAATTTTTCGCAGGCGAGCCTCAGCATTCGGGCATCGCCGTAGAGGTAGTCCTCTGCAGGTGTTGCAACTTCACCAAATAAAGCCCCGTCCAACTCGGGGCAACTCTCTAGCACATGGGTCACCGTTTCCTCCGGGTAGCCACACAACCTACAGGCCAGTTCCCTTCTAGTGTCAAACTTGTATAGGTAGTTTCGTATGGGACAATGGTCAGTTCTCATTCTAGTTATGAGGGACTGACTACCACGATCAAGTTTCCACCAGGCATCGCTTTTGCTCGGTCGCGGCAGTTTCTGGTATACCTTTCTGGCCGTATTCCCATTCTTCCAGCCCTCAAGCCATTTCTCTCGGAAATGGTCTTTTAGCCACGACTTGACCCCCAGTTGGGTCAAGGGCTTATCGGGTTGGGGCTGGGCTGCGCCTGCCCTGGCCAGTG
>MUZC01000200.1:429717-449670 GCA_002072015.1 Radix auricularia | reverse complement strand
TATATATATATATCATTGTACATTGTAAACATTTTTTGAAAAGACACATAATGCGTGTAAACAAGACCAACCACCTTGTCACTCATCTATTGTACCACACGTGAATGTACTTTGAACAAAATATTTAACTGGCACCCTAAAGAAAGTATAAAAAGTAAACAACAAGAGTGTTACGAAGGTGCTTAAATTATACATTAGAAGTTTGTATTTTTTAATTTTAAAAAAAAAATCTAGAAAGCTAAAGAAAAACCAGCAAAATATAACTATTATTATAATAGTTAAAGGGAGTTGTCTGTCCGGACTTCTACCGATCGGTCCCTGAAACACCTACATACTCCCACAGACAATCACTAGCGGAGAATAATTAAATCTCATTTACGTTTTACATATTGAACACATTTACGCGGACGTTCAAAACGAGTTATTTTTGGTGCAGTAATTTTGTCATTATTCAGTACAGTGTTCATATCTTGAAATATGTCACTCCTGCTAATCACTACTGTTACTCCTAGACAACATGTCACCGAAACGATGGCGGAACGTCTTTGGATGGCTTTGTCACTCGTTTTAAAATAAAAATTTTAAGTTGCAGATTCTTGAACCTATACAATGACAATATACTAATATTTATTAATTAAATCCAGCCATGCAGTAATCGAACCCGCCTCAGTAATGTTGTAGACTTTCATCTTACCTCATGACCATTCTCAAGCAATGGAGCGGCGCTCTCTTTATGAAGGGGTCTTTAAAGAGGTCAACTCCTATGTCAAACAAGATACTAATCACTTTATCAAGACAATCAAAAAGTGACGCGATAAATTCAACTAATCACAAGTACTGAAGACAAAGTGAAGACGCAGAGAGCAAGGAGAACAATTTATAAGTCATCTGCGTAATCAATGTAACATTGCCGTTCTGTTTACCTGCCGTGTTATGTAATCTATCTTAATCAAAGTCACAGATCTATACCGTATGGTAGGGAATTTATCGGAAGTGCTGCCTCTTACAGTCTACAATAATCTCGGATATAGTAGCCTATAATATAAACTCATCTGGATTTGAAAATCAAAACATTCCAAATGATAATGTTTGATCTACGACTCTAGCTTCTGATTGTACACTTCAATATATTATAATTATATCTTATATGCGTTGCTACAGTTTGTCAGAGTTCTTAGTCTATTAATTTGATAATTTTTTAAAATACTTTCTAAACAAATCTTTTGTTTTCTCTCATGACATTTAATTTTAATACACAAAATTAACACAAAATAAAGATTTAAAATTTGTATTAATTAAATCGAAATGCAAATATGATGAAAACCTTTTTCTTTAATTCTGTAACTTCGCTTTTTTCTTTTTTTTTTTTTAATGTGTCTATAAAATAGGAAATAAATTAATACACAATACTTGAATGATTCATTTGGCACCCAGACAGTCAAAACACTAAATGTGGATGTGCCAGTGGATGGATTTAATGTGCTTGCGCGTTTGTTAATAGATGTTCGTAGCGCTGATTCCCTTTTCGGGATAGACCTCGTTATTTGTACACTTACATCAAAATGTACGTCATAAATAGTAATTAAAGACAGGTATCAGTGAAACACTTGTTTGTAATGTAGCACAATACGGTTTTTTCCCCTTTAACATCAGAATGTAATTGTTCTCAAAGATGTACAACTCGTGTACGGGTTTCAAAGATGATTCGCAATAAAGGTTGAACGATACGCGATTTAACCGAGTATCGGGCCCTGACAGATGTATAGCTGTGAAGGGCGTAGATTAGATAGGAGTGAGAATTCATGCTGAACAAAATGATGGAAATAATGGGTTCCAATGTTGTAAAAAAAGAAAACGGGTGGGGGCATAAAATTTAACCTTATTCTGAGAGCTAAATACTCTAGTTACGTTACTGAGGCCTGGCGATTAATGGGGGGAACAGCATTCACACTTGTATTATTAACAGACATAATTACATTTCAATCGCGCAGATGGCATCAGCAATCAGACAGCGATATCTATTCAAGACAAAATACATTTGATTGAACATGATCTCTCTTGATAGTGGCCGACTTTTTACAACTCCTCCAAAATAAGAAAAGTGCAGCAGTTGGGTGGGAGGGGGGAAGTTGGCGCCCAATCGCTTCTATCAAAATAGTTGACTCCAAACAAGAATTATTTTTTTCAAAGACATACTACACTAACTGGAATAATCAGGCACCAGCAAACGGTAAGACATTTTGAGCACCGTGGGAAAATGCAATTCTGTTCGCGGCATCAACTCACAGGTAAGACGAAAAAAGAAAAAAACGCAACGGGGATTCGATAAAGAAATGATGGTTGAACCTGGGCCAAGAGCAGCAAAAGGGGGGTAGGCTGGCACGTGGCCCAGTAGGTAGTAACTGATAAGCAAAGGGAGAGAGAAGTGGCTTGAGAACATGATTAGTGGCCAGGTACTTCTATGAGAGTGGGGAGGGAGGGATTTAAAATAATTGAAACAACTTCTCATCAACTTCATAAATTCTGTTAAGAAAATATGTAGAAAACTAACAGCTCTTTAAATGTAAAAATAAATAAATAAATAAATCTTTTGCAAAAATAACCTTACAAATCTGAGGAGATTGCTGCGTCGGGCTGGTCTCAATTAGTTTCAATTAACGAGAGACGTTACTTCATATTTTAAATTACGGTATTAAAAGTCAAACGAGAATATAATATCAAAGAGATCATTAAATATTTTTATCATTGAAAAATAGTAACATGAGACAAAAACAACCAGCACAATTCCTACATAAGACACAATTCCTACATAAGACACAATTCCTACATAAGACAAAAACAACCAGCACAATTCCTGCATAAGACAAAAACAATCAGCACAATTCCTACATAAGACAAAAACAATCAGCAAAATTCCTACATCAGACAAAAACAATCAACACAATTCCTACATAAGACAAAAACAATCAGCACAATTCCTACATAAGACAAAAACAATCAGCACAATTCCTACATAAGACAAAAACAAACAGCACAATTCCTACATAAGACAAAAACAATCAACACAATTCCTACATAAGACAAAAACAACCAGCCCAATTCCTACATAAGACAAAAACAACCAGCACAATTCCTACATAAGACACAATTCCTACATAAGACAAAAACAACCAGCACAATTCCTGCATACGACAAAAACAATCAGCACAATTCCTACATCAGACAAAAACAACCAGCACAATTCTTACATCAGACAAAAACAACCAGCACAATTCCTACATAAGACAAAAACAAACAGCACAATTCCTACATAAGACAAAAACAATCAACACAATTCCTACATAAGACTAAAAAAATCAGCACAATTCCTACATAAGACAAAAACAACCAGCACAATTCCTACATAAGACAAAAACAATCAACACAATTCCTATATAAATAGCCCAGTGGTGTGGTTCTGTATGTTTGTAACGTAACGCTGTAACGCAAGAGATGTACGACAGTCTACAGCAGTTAGTTTAGTTGAAACGCTGAGGAGCGATGTACGACAGTCTACAGCAGTTAGTTTAGTTGAAAAATCGTGTTTTGATGAGCGCTGTAAAAATATTTAATATGATGACGTCATTGTTTGGTGTGCATCGGTGCGCAAAATACAACCCCTATTATTATTATTAAATAAATACTTTGCGTACATTTCATAAAGTTTAATAATTCGTATTTATCAAAAAAGGACAAGTTAGTTGGTTTTTAAAAAAAAGGTTGGCGCCGTAGGCGCCCAAAAAACGGGGGCGCCGCAGGCGCCACGGCGCCTGGCATAATCTAGTTCCTACATAAGACACAATTCCTACATAAGACAAAAACAATCAACACAATTCCTACATAAGACAAAAACAATCAGCACAATTCCTACATAAGACAAAAACAATCAGCACAATTCCTACATAAGACAAAAACAATCAACACAATTCCTACATAAGACAAAAACAATCAACACAGTTCCTACATAAGACAAAAACAATCAACACAATTCCTACATCAGACAAAAAAAATCAGCACAATTCCTACACAAGACAAAAACAATCAACACAATTCCTACATAAGACAAAAGCAATCAGCACAATTCCTACATAAGACAAAAACAATCAACACAATTCCTACATAAGACAAAAGCAATCAGCACAATTCCTACCCTTGTTGACACACGTTTCGTTGGTCTTCGTTAGACGCTGTAAACTTATACAACTCCTAACTCCGAAACAAACACACGTACTGACCACTGACCACTTAGCTTTTTCTCTTTAGTCCGATTGTGAATATAATACTGAAAGGGCAAACTGCTTGAAAAAATAGCAACTCTTAAATATAACTCAAGAGACAAAAAATTGTCAACAACAGTTTGAAAGGTGTTCACTCGGTGAAGTTCATGAATAATTATAAAACAAACCCTCCATAAAATTTTGTCCCATTGTGTCCCGGTGCATTTATATTTAAATTTACACGTTTGTCCAGTTTAATTGCTCAGCACCTCAAGGAAAAACCAAGATGTATTATATTTTAATGGACAGCTATACATCTTTGTTATGATGTTATCCCCCCCCCCCTTTAACTTCAACAAAGTAAATTCGTTGCTATCAGCGCCATTACCTTTGATTTACGATGGTCTTACCTCCCCTCCCCGCAGTGAGCACATGAATGTTCTCACGGCCTCCAACTTTTAAGTTCTATCCCCTGATTTGGCTTCTCATTTCACCTGGTAATGGGTTATGGTTACCTCTTCAAATTTACACGCAAAGTTAGTGGTGCACTTTGGTGGAACTCTTCTAATTACGTACTGCTCGGTGGTTTTTAGACCATAGGTAGATCATAGGTATATCATAGGTATATCATAGGTAGATCATAGTTAGATCATAGGTAGATCTAAGGTTGATCATAGGTAGATCGTAGGTATATCATAGTACGATACAAATCTTGGCCACAGCCAATGGTGGCTCTAAGGGCTGTTTGAGGGGATGGGGATTAATAATAATAATAATAAATAGATAATTTATATAGCGCTGTATCTCGTAAGAAACTGGGCTCACAGCGCTTTACATTGGGAGTCACCTCGAGCGCCAATATCTGAAAGGGCGCCTTACCTTCGGCAGAACGTTGATTCAGGATTAAACGATAAACTCTAATAAAAAATATTTTTAAAGGAATACATTAATCGTTTGCCCCAGGGGCTATTTTGTTTGACCTTTTTCTAAGGCGTCAATTTTTTTTTCGAGAATGACCTTGTGCCATATTACAAAAACAGGTACCACATAGAAGAATCGGGGCTAAACAGCTGACATTAGAAGGTGACCATATGAAAAGTTATTCTTCTTTATCTAAAGGTATAGATGTATTAATCATTGTGGCTCATATAATATGAAACGAGGTTGCGATTCTTCTATTTATTGAATTTTGTTCTTCTTTTTAATCGCGGCAAGTGAATCTTTCCCAGCATTCTTCAAATCTTTCAAAGTATATTAAACAAGGTAAGTATTCAAATTGTTCACATTTTTCAAAAAATATATAAAAACCTTTTTTTTAAAAGAAAAAAAAAAAGAAAAGAAATATGCAGAGTTGATATGTTGAACCGCCAAGATAAGAAACTTTCCAATGAAAGTTTAAAATAAATGAGCTGCACCTTAGCATGCAGCAATTCTCAAATGAGAATGCAAGCCCCATAGAAGCTAGTCCAAGAATGAGACCACTACCTGTTGTGATTTACATTTCAAGCCTCTGGAGCCGACATGGAACACTTCAGTAAACATTGACTACCCGGATGACGGACGGACCCAGGTTGAGGTGTCATATCCGACTGGTCCAAGTTATTCAAGCGACTTTTTTTTTTGAGAAACAATCCAAGGGAAGTAAGCCGGGTGTAGGTCACTTTCCCACGGTCTCCATGAACACAGGTACGGTGCTGCCTGGCAAGTGAAGTAACAACACCTGGCAGCTCTACGATGTGGGCTTTCTATTTCCCGGGGCCCCCGACATAAGGTGGCTTGGTTGTTTTAAAATAACCCGGACTGCTGTTGTAATTAGCGGCACAGTGGTGGTGAGTAGATGCACTTGCGGCTGCTGCTTACCGACATTAACAACTAGGACTACGCGTGAGTTCAATAGAAAGGGTAGGTCGGGGCCCAGGCAGGTGCTCTCGGTAGTCACGGCCGACTCTTGTAATGGCCATTACGATCAGAAAGGACAAGAAGCTAACAGAGGAGAGGCAGGGGATTGGGTGAGAGATAAAAACTAAACAAATATTATTGGGGAGAAACGATTTCCAGGGACAAACTTTTTTCTTCCGCCTCTGAACAAGGAGCGGTTGTGTTGTGATGTCAGTTCCCGGGGTCACCTGTTGTTTTTTTGCTTTTTTACGCCCCTGAATATGGAGCGGCTGTGTGGTGATGTTAGTTATTTGTTGTTTGTTGCGTTAATGAAGTGTGACAAGATCAATTGTGACAATCATTATGATGATCAAAATGGAAACAGAATTTACTTTTTAAATAACAAGTGTTATATATTTTCCGAAACAATGATTGACTATCTGAAGAACGCTCTTTAAATTTGATGTGTAATATAATATAGATAACACCAATGATCTACAATAACCATTAATAAATTTCCCGATATCTATAATGGAAAAAGATATTCTTAAAATATATCACACGCTAATTTGGTCCATATAATTTTAAGCTTTTTAGGAAAATTTATTTAATGTAAGATTAAATATAGGGTGTAAACGGATGTGTGGACATTCAAATAATCACAGAATGTAAGGGCGGTGGTATCAATCTTTGGATTTCATGTAAAGTGCTTTACTTGAAAGCAAATTTAAATTTCTCTTTTCGGAAAAAAAAATTTCACGGCTTGGTTCTAAAACTGGTATACGTATGTTAAGTCATTTACTCATCACTGATGGGACTCGGGGGCATGCAAAGATTTGACAGCGCCCTTTCACATGAAAACTCTGCGGTTGCCTGAAAGAATCCATCCTCCTTATATAGAGAAATACCCAACAACAACAAAATGCCATTTAGAACTGACATCTTCCGCCCTCCTAAGCTTATTAACGAGCGGAGAAACCGACACCAAATGTAAGCTTTTATTTATCCCAATCATTTAATACACACTTACAGTCTGAATCTAACAAAGTCAAAAATTACCGGTCTTCTCCCACAAAAAAAGCCGCATGATTTTCTCGGTCAGTGAAATGAAACCCGCACATGCTGCTGGGAAACAGCACGATAAAAGAGTAGAAAAGAAATGAACATTGTAATTTAAGTATATGCGAAAATATTATTTTAAAAATTGCTCTGGTAATTGAAATTCAAGATTGATTCACTAGTTTACAAAACTGAAATATAAGATAAGATTTGATCTTATATCCTTATTTTCATCAAACATGTTTCTCGTCAGATATTAGGCTATATGCTCTGCCCCCCCTCTCCCCTCACCCATCTCCCAATAAGACTCTTAGCTGCTGAGTGACATCAAAGAGTTGTTTTTTTTTAATATAGAAATAACACTTCTGTTCTCCGGGCTCTTGTCCAAGAGAAACAAAACACGCGGCTCAACATCAGAGCAAAGAAGAGAGACCAAGCTACTTATCAAGAACCACTTTGTTCCTTAAATCTTGATGCAAAAATTATAAGGAGAGGTAGTAGAAGAAACAAAATTACACCTTGTGTGTAGGTAGGACTGAGAAAAACACAAATAAAATACGTGGCTATAAAACGTTTCAAAGATCGAATGGGAATCAAATGAGAGACTAAGCGTTTCAGATTAAATTTGAACCATATGAGAGTCTATTTAATCTTCTTTAATTAAAACCACATTTATTTTCGTTAAATTCTCAAAAGAAAACACGTGTTCTAGGGCTCGCACTATAGTAAATCAAATTTATTGATGTTTGGGGTAGGTTTGGACTGTTTGATTATCAATTTCAAGAAACATTTCTTTATCATCGCGCGACATGTTTGTCAACCCCTTCCCCAAGGGAAATGTCATATATTTTATTTGTTAGGTTGCGGGGGATTGTGGGGGGGGGGGGGCAAAAAAATAAAAATAAAGATCACTATTAAGCCTCAGCAATAAAAGTTGATTTTAGAATTTGTTTCTTTATATCAAATTGGACCCTTAGGTGCCATCCTTTAATGCAGTCACGCAACTAGCGGAGGGCGGATGAGGGTCACGCATTTGTGATGATGTGTGACTAGGGGCAGGGGTTTGTGATGATGTGTGACTAGGGGCAGGGGTTTGTGATGATGTGTGACTAGGGGCAGGGGTTTGTAATGATGTGTGACTATGGGCAGGGGTTTGTGATGATGTGTGACTAGGGGCAGGGGTTTGTGATGATTTGTGACTAGAGGCAGGGGTTTGTGAGGGTGTGTGACTAGGGGCAAGGGTTTGTGATGATGTGTGACTAGGGGCAGGGGTTTGTGATGATGTGTGACTAGGGGCACGGGTTTGTGATGATGTGTGACTAGGGGCAGGGGTTTGTGATGATGTGTGACTAGGGGCAGTGGTTTGTGATGATGTGTGACTAGGGGCAGGGGTTTGTGATGATGTGTGACTAGGGACTGGGGTTTGTGATGATGTGTGACTAGGGGCAGGGGTTTGTGATGAAGTGTGACTAACGGCAGGGGTTTGTGATGATGTGTGACTAGGGGCAGGGGTTTGTGATGATGTGTGACTAGGGGCAGGGGTTTGTGATGATGTGTGACTAGGGGCAGGGGTTTAAGAAATGTGATGATATGTGACTAGGGGCAGGGGTTTAAGAAATGTGATGATGTGTGACTAGGGGCAGGGGTTTGTGATGATGTGTGACTAGGGACAGGGGTTTGTGATGATGTGTGACTAGGGGCAGGGGTTTGTGATGATGTGTGACTAGGGACAGGGGTTTGTGATGATGTGTAACTATGGGAAGGGGTTTGTGATGATGTGTGACTAGGGTCAGGGGTTTGTGATGATGTGTGACTAGGGGCAGGGGTTTGTGATGATGTGTGACTAGGGGCAGGGGTTTGTGATGATGTGTGACTAGGGGCAGGGGTTTAAGAAATGTGATGATATGTGACTAGAGGCAGGGGTTTAAGAAATGTGATGATGTGTGACTAGCAGTCTCTCATAAAGGTTGGCTGCAAATGTCTTTAGTGGAGGGAAATATCGATTCAGAGATAGTGAATCGCTTTTTAGCGAAAGTCGCACAATGCCTAGAAAAGTACACCACGGTAGATAAAATAGTTATAATTTAATGTTTCTATTGACTCTTTGGATTTTAACTCAGCTAAGTTACTTTTTATATTCGTTTCATTTGTGTAGTGTTTGTTCGTTGAGGAAGGCTCTTTGCCGAAACGCTCGCTGTTTTGTTACGTCCTGACAGGCTAACCCTTCCCTGTTTACGTCTTTTCCATTTACTAATTTATAAGCCTGATTGCAGTCTCACCCCCATTTTGTTCATTACCTATAGCCGGAATGCAGTAAACATCTGCAATCTTGTGGAAATGTTACCATATCATTTGGTCACCTTTAGCCATAGTAACAATCCTGAACGATGTCACGCCCTTTGAGAGTGTGTTAAAATTGATGGAGTGGTAGGGGCTAAAATGTATCTGTAGGGACCCGTCATTTATGTAACTAAATTTAGAGGAAATAGGGAATTTAGGTATTGTTCTAATGAATGCACCTAAGTTTTGACAAAGTGGAATGAAAGTGTGGTACACGCACCTTATTTTTGACAGAGTGGACTGGAATCTGCCTAATAGATTATGAGGAGGTCTCTGCACGTCAAAACAACTAAATTTTCAACTTTGCCACTTGCAGCGTCTTCCTGAATTTTCTACACTTGGATCTTTGGACAAATATAAGTTTCACTTAGTATCACATTCTAATTAATGTACTTCTTTAAAATACCAATAGGATTTTATTATTATCATTTTTTTAAAGAGCTGCCACACTTTGCTCAATGTAAACAAGGTACTCTATTCAAAAGTGAGCCATAGTTAGGAAATCAGTGGGCCATCCAAACAGAAGTGACAATTGTGACACAAAACTTTTCCCTTGGCATTGGGAAAAATGCGTTTATGTATTTGAAATGACTGTTTGAGCTTGCACAGGCAACTCCTCCTGAACCATACCAAATAGAAGGATCGGGTCTTTTGCATACATGTTAATAAAGGAGGTCCCTAGGATGTGCAACGGCCGAAAAAAATACGGAATTTTTTTTTATTTCCTGGAAAATAAAAAATATCAGTATTATGTCGATTTCTCCCCAACCATAACAGCTATCAGGTTGAAACAAACGCCAAAATATAGCTAATAATATTAGAACAATGTTGGAGAAGGATTCTGTGGAATATCCCACTTCGTTCGATTCCCATAATTTTAGTAGCAATTTGTAGACAGCAATTGTTTTGTTTAGTTTCAAAATTATTGATTTGAAATGACCTTTAATGTAATCTAGAATGATAGTTAATAAGTTTTTTTAGATTGTTGCTAATTATAATGACACATAATAATTATTGGTGATGTAGCGTTGGGGATATGACTTTTAATGCAATCTAGCATGATTTCCCTTGAATGGAAAATCGGAAATTCTTTGTTGGAAATTGCGTTTTATTACTTGTTTTCAATACTGTAACCTCACCTAACGTTGTATTAATTAAGCAACCCACATCAAAACAATAACTATTTTATCAATTTTATTATTTTTTTTAAACAAGGTTTTTTTGTGTATTGAAAATTATTCATTTTATTTTCTTAAAAATAATCATAGACAGCTCATCCTCACATCAAATATTTACAATTATTTATTGCATACACAAAAATTATAAAAAATTATATCAAAGGCATAAGTTAAAAGCAGGCAAAAATAAAATACCATTGTCATAACATATTCTGATGAATAACTGGTATTAAGTAGAAAAATGTAATAATCAGAACTGCAAGTTAAGACAACAATATTTATAATATTATTTATTATAACTATGACAGAAATAGATGATGGGAACAAATTCCAGAGTTAAAAATAGCTTCATGAAATATAATTAAAAAATAAGGCTTTTCTTTTTTAACAATGTCCTCCAAAGATTTCTTGGACCCAGCAGTTTAACAGCTCAGCTCAAGTGATACCTCAACTTAGCTCCAGCTTTTTGGAATAAATTATTCATTCAAGAAAAAACAATTTGTTTTACATCAACTTCAAGAATTTTGGGATATTCTGTGACCATCAGCCCATCTCAGTGTCTGCAATAAGCAAATTAAGTTATTATAATTAGACAAGAACTATTTCTACAATTTTAATTATTTTTCACTTGATATACAAGCCTACTCATATAGACATTTCATTCATGCTGAATAAATAATAATAATTTAATGAAAAGTTCTGAGTACCAATATTGAAGTTACTCAAAATACAATAGTTAATGATTATCAGATATTGTCACTTATTTAGGTTATAACTATAACTAAAGATAAGGGCTGGTAACAGTTTAAAATGTGTGTTCGATTAATCTGTAAAAATGAATCAATTAATTTTAACACATGTATAGATACATTGAAAACCTCAAAGAAAATAACAAAAATAGGCAATTGACATTTTTTGTATTAGAAAGTTATTTCCTCTGCCATTTGTCTTCATGTTGGTATACATTTTTCACATCTAAAGAAATTTATTATGATAGGTGGGAAAAGTTTATAGGTAAAAAAAAAATGATTATTAATTATTTTTTAGAAATATTTTCTTAAATTTTATGGAAGATTTATCTATTAAATAATTTTAATTGATTAAAATTGTTAACTATTCATTGAGTAATTAATCGTTAATGTTCACAGCCCTACTAAAGATGTTTCTTAATTAAATATTGAATGCATTCAACTAATAAGAGTTTATTCGTGGTGGTCGAGAGGTAGCGCGCTCGACTGTCATACCGATGGTCACGAGTTCGAATCCACGCGAAGGCGAGGATTTGTTCCCGGGGCCTGAGGAGTCCCCAAGTCACCCAGCTCTGAATGGGTACCTAACTAGACAATAGTTAGGCGGCTGGGGTAATGCGTGGAACCCCTATAGCTGTGGCCTGTGACCGCTGCATCACTTGCCAACAGATCATCTCTCATGGTCTGTGGACGCAATTATCTTCTGCATAGAAGGAGCGTCTGTATATCTAAGATAAGAAGAATTTCTACCATTTATGATATTCAATACAATAGCCAGAAACATGTAATATACATGAAAATCCAGAAAAAAATCCAGAGTATGCTCCTGCTAAAATGTTGGTGAGTGCCTTACCTTTGATGCTGAAACTGTTATCATTTCTTGCCTTGCCTTACTGACATCCTAGAGGGACATTTTTTAACATGGTTAGATTGTTTGAATGTATTGTATTTTACATGTTACAGATGCTCCTTCTATACATAAGATTATTGAATCCTAAGATCACCCATGGTATGAGTTATGTCTTTAAAAACAAAACAGTACATACAAAATATGTGGTTTTAAAATAAGAAAACACAGCAGGGATAATTTTCACTATCATTCGAATCAAAACACTGTAGAGCGAAAAAATTTAGAAAATATCAACTTACTCTGTTTTTTAGACAGGAAGATAACACAGGTACTCGCATCGGTGGAGCTTTTATTCCAGGAGTTGTTGGAGTTTGACAGTTTCTAACAGGTACTCTGGCAGCAGATCCTGTGATGGGTGTCCTACTTTGTAAATGTTTATGGTTGGGGGAAGGGGTTTTCAGCATGTTTGCAAGAATTGAGGACGGAAACAACTCTTTACGGGAGTGGGCTTTAGTTGAGTAATGACTCCCTAATGACGGCTGACTACTGATCATACTGTCAGATCTCAGGGGATTTGCCAGGCTGTTGGTTTTGTCACATGAAAACGTCACTGATGAGCTGGATACAGTTTTTGAAACTTCCTTTGGAGTAGCAGAAGATTTCTGGGTCGACAAACCACTTAATATACCGCTGGTCTTAACCATAGAGTTGGTTTCTTTAGAGGGCGGCTGATCATGATCTGGAGTAACTTCATTTTCTTCAGCCTCAGATAATGTGGGGAAGAGTGTCTTGTGTGTGGATGTGTTGACATTTCTCTTGGTGCTCATCTGTTGAACTGGTGTCAACCGACCCGTACCGACAGGAGTTGTTACCGTTGATATGCCAACACCTTTCTGAGGCGTTATAAAACCTGGTGGAAAATACACACAAACAATTCTTCCACATTAGCATAAATAATACAGGTTAACATTTAAAATAAAAATGTACCACAAACTGATGCATAAAATGGTCTATCGTGCTTATGCCACAATTTGGCAACTTTTCATTCACTTTTTTCTATAATAAAAACAGACCCTATACAAAGAGAAATGGTAACATTAAAAAAATTATTTTCCAAGACCTCTAACTCTTTCCCTTCCAATCATCGATAGATCTGCGATCTTGCCTGGTCACGTTTGTGCCAATCGCCGCTGTATCGGCGAGTTGAGTTTTTTTTTGCTTAGTGTCCCATTAGACTTTTTAAGTTTACAAATGAGAGGTAACTCTTTTCTACTTCCTTTCTGTTTAGAAATCTTATGTGTTTACATTCAGTAGCTTTAAAGTTAGCAACTTGTTTCGATTTATTTTGTAAACAAAGATATATAGGCACGCCTACTCAACAAACATAGTGATTTATTATAGTATTAATTGCTATCTTATTTAATTTAAATGTGAATTATTGATGGAGAAACATTTGAAAACAATAATAAAACATTAGTTTTGGAATTTATTTAAGATTTTCATCCCTATGATGCGGCATTATGTGGAAAAAGAGCAGTAGTGACAGTTAGGTTTCTATGTAATGAAATAATAGAAAAAAGTTTTCTGCCATGGACATATATAAAAATTGTCATAACTTAAAAACTACATGAGATATTTTCAAAACTTAACAAGCATTTATTTCATAAATGGAATTTATTTTATAATAATTAAAGGAGAAAAGCATAACAGCTTTGCAGACTTTCTTTTAGTTTGGTAGTTCAGATTTTTAACATACAAAATTTAACCACAAAAAATTAAAATGTAAATTATTTTTTATTTGCTTCTTCATAATTGTATTCTCTATTCAATTTCCTTTTTTAAAAATATAAGATACACCATTGTTGGTTTAGAAATGTATTACAATTTTTACGATAGTTAAAAACACCCTAAAAAATTATAAAACTTAAAAAATGGTCTGGCACGAATGTGTAAAACCCCCTTAAATCCCAGTGGCAGGGAAAGAGCTAATTTAAATATGTTAATGTCTTTGCTTTTGACATAATTTGCAATATAAATTTGTCACTGGAAAACCATCACCAAAACAATTTTTCAGTGACAGCCAAGAGATGGAGATCTTTTTTTTTTATACCCCACTTTCAATAAATAATAACTTATAAAATAGACATGATTGGCACATTTAGTGAAGACTCTGATTTTAAATTCTTACAGGCTAATTTAAATAAACTATTTTGCACAAGTTTTAAGACAGTCTTATTATGGGTGCTAACCAATGCAAAATCCTCATAAGAACAGACAAGTTTAAACACAATACAAAAATAATGTTAAAAAACTATTCAAATGTAGTCATATGAGATAACAAAGAAACTAAATGATAATTTCTTTAAGTACACACTGGGAAAATTTTAAAAACTTCCCCAAAAATGTATGAATGACAAACTCAGTCATAATATAATATTATTGCCAATGTAGATAAAATCACTTACAATATGTCCAGGTGAATGACCTAATAAGCTAGAGAAATATATAAAAGTATCTGGGTTGCATTCTCTCCCCTAAATTGTTACCAATATCTGACTATGTTAGTAAGGACCCAAGTAACACCATTCAAATCATTAAAAAGCTAGTAATACCACCACCACCTTTGGCAAAATTTCTCAAGGGTAAAGTTACCAGCTGTTCAATTAGTGTAATGAAAATTTTTAATTGAATAATTTTTGTTAGTCTTTTACAATAAATGTAAATTAATCTTATCGCTTATTAAATGCATATAGAAAAATTTCAGTAAAGAAATTTTGACAATTAATGTCAGCTCAGTTCTTAAATCTCTTAAAAATTACAATCCCTAACGTAAATTATTCTAATTAAACATAAGTCCTAATTGTTAATGGGTATGGTAGATAAGGCATTTCATAAATTCTTTCTGGGCAACTATGTTTGAAATCCTGTTTTATTACCACCTGATGATTTGCTACAAATTACAAAAACATGACATCATTCAAGATACCAACATTAAAAAGAGGAACTTCTGAAAAGGTTCTTTTGAATAATTAAACAGCAATATTTACAGCCACACCTTTTTGCAGTGTCTCATTTAAAAGTTTTATATTTTCTTTGTGGTCCAGATAGGATTGCATCATTGTTCTACTGGATGGAGTGTACATTGATGAGCGATTGAACACCTGAAATTTAATAAACTACAATAAGTGCAATCAAACTGGGTCAGCTGCATAACAAATTAAATTTTTTAAAAACTTTATGCATTTGATTTTTTTCTAAACTCAAGTCACATTTAGGTTTTTTAATTTATTATTTACTTTCCAATTATGACAAGTTTATTAATTAAAAGTGAGCTTTAATAACAATCAGAAAAGTATAAAAAGATATAAGTAAATACCAACCCCCGTTGTAGTAGAAGATATGCCTCTACCATTCAGAATAGTACTTAATGCTTTGGCATCAGGTTGAAATGAATTTTCTGAACAGAGAAAAAGGAAAAAACAATAATCCTTAAATGTTTAAAAGAAACAGGTTGAAAGTGAAAAAGAATGGCTTTGAAGTATTGTGATTCATCTTTCGCATAAAATTTGTTTTTAACATTTTAAAAAAAAAAAACTACAGTACATAGACCAAAATACTGTATCTATTTATTAAAGGTATAAGCAACAACTGAGGTCACAGATACTGAAGTCTTGTTTTACAGTCTTTTCAATGTTTCTTTTTTCGCCAAGCACCAAGAGCAGGAACTGGATATAACCATTCATTTGATTTAGAAATAAAAAAAGGATGCAAGAGAACTATGCTACCGAGGCAACTTTCTTTGGTAATTGTTCTTTACATTATCTCAGTAAAATAAGAGAAATATCCTTATAAAATATTTCATTTGAATGGATGCAATTTTTCATTTCTTAGATTTATCATGGTGTCATATCTAAAAAAAAAATAACGGTTTGTGATTTTCATCACTTACCAATATTAAATAGCTCTAGCATTGCCTTATGCTTTTGCATATTTAGTTTGAATTCATTGTATGAATCCCACATGGAGATCCGATTGGCAGCAGTTGGAGTTACACCACATGTAACTCGTCCTGACTAAAATAAAATAAAGACATAAAAAAAGTATAATTTAATTTGCATTCAAGTAAAATAGTGATGATAAGAATAAAAAATTTTTTAAAAAGAAGGAAAAGGCTTCACAGCAAAGACTTAATTAAGCTAAAATATGTCACTCTAATTTTTTATTTCCAAAATTCTTTGACTGCATTGAATCTAAATTATAGATTTCTTATTATGAAATTTGTTGTATGTCACTTTAAAAGAAGAAATCATAGAAGTTTTTAGCATTTCAATCCATTAAAACATACAAAAGAATAAAAACACAAAAAATACAACATACTAAATACATAATGCTGAGATTACATGTTTGCTAAAGTATTTCCAATTTCTACTATAAATAAAATAGCCCCATCCCCTTGACAAAAAAAAAAAAAAAAAGCTATATTACTATTACTTTTAGAAAAAAAAAATTGCAATGGTTATAAAAAAAAAAACTAGTAAAATAACAAATAAACAATAATTTGAAAATTTATATAGCACAGTACCCCAGCAAGCCGCTGAGCTCACAGTGTTTCACATAAAAATAGTAACACACATATAATTATCTATCCATTCAAAGTAAAACATTCAAATCTTAACTACATTATCCACATTATTGTGCGTATATTTCTAGCCATCCTTGATTAGTAGGTTATTTCTAATTTACCTCAAAAACACAATTTCTTAAAATGTCAGTGGTGTAACTTCAAATAAAAAATTATTCTCAGCAGAATATTAGTATTAGGATTTTTAGGACCGGTTACCGTTTAAAAAAAAAGACCAGTTAATTGCTGGCCTCCATATGCCTTATGTTTTTAGAATCAACCAGAGAATATTTACTCCTCACATCGTCTGATGGTGGCATCAAAGCCAGGTTTCCCCGCTTGTGTTCAGCTGTTTCCCGCAATGCCCTCAATTCAGTAATTTTTTTTTTTTAAATCCGTAGAATAAAATAAATAGTTATGGTTTATAGTAAATCTTTTTTACACAATTTTGTTTGAGGACTTGTGATAAACCGGTCTAAATTGAACCGTTCATTAAAGTAAGCGAGATATTTTTCCTTAGTTAAAAAAACCCACGGCTGGCCCCATCCGTTGGGACGTCGTTTTTACCTTTCTTGTGTGTCATGCTGGTCAACTAGCCAATTAAAAAATAAGAATAATAAAAATTATAAAGTTTAAGGAGTAAACAGTGATGATAAAATGGAATTTATTTAAATACCACATTATTTTTCAATCGTTAACTCGCCAGAATAATTGAATTTTGCAGCACACACTTTACACCATTTCTTCCTGTTCAAATATGGTTTGAGCTACACTTGCCGTACTCCCCTTCCAATGCATAACAAATAAATTTTTAAAAAGAAAATATCGGGTTTCATATTAATGTGGTAATCTTACGTCAAATGCCTTTTACTTGCCATAAAACTGTCACTAAAAGACCAAATTTGAATTTGAGGACCGATTAATTGCATGGTATATTTGCTACGACTATCAAATGACTCTCGTAATATAGGTAAATTCACTAAACGGCAGCGCCTAACACTTTTTTTGATGCAGGAAACTAGTGATCAAGGAATGCCGACAGGTCACTGGGTCATATGCTTTTTTAAGCTTTCTTTGTCTTTATAAGAAGCAGACTATAATTAATATAAATAGAAACTGTCACGGTCTTGACTGTTGTTCAGATCAAACGCGCATTGTGTGTTAGCTCTCGTACAGAGCCTCGACAACTAAGCAAATTAAAATTTAAAAAAATCATTCCTTAGCTGTAGGCGAAGTAAACAAATAGTGATGACGTGTATATTATTTATATGCCGTAATATGGAGAAAGCGAATTGAAGTCACCGTCGCTCACGTTAGTCTTGTATGCTGCCCTGCATCTTAACCGTAATACAACAAAGAAATTCTGGGTAATAAGCTAATACGGGCTTATAGAAGTTGTGGTTAACCAGTCCTGATTTGAGTACCGGTTTACTGGCTAACAGGTTAATCGTTAACAACCTTAATTATTTGCAATCACAGCAAAAAATTTAAAGAGCGTCTGAATGCAAAATTTCACGCACATTTATTTTTCATTCATTATTCTCTTTTAAGTCAAACATGGAAATCAAGACTTTTTTTATGTTTTGGTGGTTGGAGAGGTTATGGTTAGGAGCTTTTATAAGGTGGCTTTTAAAAATTTTAATTATTTATAATTTACAAGCTAGACAATTATACCATTACCTTGGGTGTTGTCTTGAAATCTGGTAATAACCCTTGATTATTAAGGATACTTTCAAGAGCTTTTTGATCTGGCTCAAACTGTACATCTGAAACACACACAAAAGATGCAAATAGTTAAGATAGAATTCTAGGAAAATATATTAAAGCAAATATTTTAAAATCTTTGTTCTATAAATTTTTTGTTTAATTGTTAAATTCAAAACATTATTTACAAAATACAGTACTTAAATTGGGAATTCTTTAAGGTATATTCTCATGCTATCATATAATTACCTTCATCATCTTGTTTAACTCCTACAGCATCTTTGGCATTGGCTTGTATAGAGTTGATATTACAGTTCTGTAAATTAGCTTCTGTGAGTGGACCCTTGAGTTCGACAAGAGGTGATTTGACATTTGGGACAGGTGATTTCTCTTTGGTAAGACATTTATTAATAAGTGGGGATTTAGCTCTTCTTTGGATAAGTTTAACTTCACTAATCCTTGTTTTGGCCTTGTTAACTCCAATAGGTGGTGATTTAATCCTAGAGCAGGTAGAGTTCCCTTTAATGTCGGATGATCCAATCCTTTTTTCTGAATTTTCATCTTTAAATCTTGTTGAGCCAGATTTTATCACAGGTTTTACCTTTTGAACCACCTTAGTGATATGTTTAAGAGGGGGGGCTGATTTTCCATTTAATTCAGTTTTGGTAAATTTTGATTCTGTCAGTTTTGGTTGATTAAAGTCTGACCTGAAATTATTTCGTAAATATTAATAAGATATTGTCTAAAAATTTATTTGAAAATGTAACTTAAAAGAAAGTAAAGTATATAAGCACCTCTATTTTAAATAAAATCTTCTAAAAAGTTCATTTACTTATGTATTTAAAGAAAATATATTATATCTGATAATATTTTGCAACTAACCAATACTAATGATTTTTTTGAAAAAGATTGTGTCTTAAACCTGTATTAAAATCAATCAAGTTTCTAAGAAGAAACAATTGAACAAAGATTTAAGTTACAATTTTAATAAAGGGATTAAAATGTTTAATCATGGTTACTTTTTATTTAATGGTGTAGGATTGGGCTGAACAGTTGCATACTGCTTCTTTTGAACCTCTGCGGTTTTCTTTGTTTTAGTCCTTTGAAACACCGGAATTTTGCTGAAAATCATAAAACATCAATTACTCTATATTTAAGGCTGACAATTCACTTTATTCTTAAAAATTTATTAAAAATTTTTTTAAAAAATATGACAGTAAGTTTTTAATTAACAAAACAAGTAAAAAAATAAGTAGAGCTTCATCATTTTTTAACTTAGGGGCCATCCATAAATGACTAAATGACGTCACGAACAAGG
>MUZC01000200.1:342269-429710 GCA_002072015.1 Radix auricularia | reverse complement strand
GGGGGGGGCGGCAAAGTTTTGTGATGTCATATTGGAAGACGTCTAAGTAATTTGCCAAAATTGTGTGACGTCATTTAAGGACAGCTCCTAATTGAGTTTTCCTCCTATTTCTGCCAATTTCATATTATTATAGAAAACTAAACTTTTCACATTCAGCAGTTCCCACAATTAAAAGTTTAGCACACTCGTTGGCAGGTTTAAAAATTACACTGCATTTAATAATTAGTTTATTTTTTCTATTTCATTGAAAATATGTAATCATAATGAGTTGACAAGTGAGTGTAGATTACTATTAGTAGAACACTTACATATTCAGTCTACAACTAAACCAGTTTTACTGAAAAAATATCTCATACTAATACATGTTTTTCAAGTTCACAGACAGTCGTAGATTTGTTGATCAAAGTTAAAATACAGAATTGTTTGTGGATATTATTACTTGGGTAAATCTATCCTGGGATAATTTTATTTTAAAAAACAAAAAAAATGTAGAAAATAGTATAGGCTAATAATTAAACACTCTTAAGGCAATTATTAATTATGATATTTAAATATATATAGAAATAATATATTTTACTGTTTTAATGCACAATGACCATTATTTAAGTTGTTACCTTTTGGCGGATGACATTAACATTATAATCTGTATGCTCTGCTAGTTCAAAATAAACGGGAACACCATAAACCTTAAAAATTAAAAGATATATGAATATAAGCATCAAATACATCAAATAGATTTTATTTTATAATTTTATGTTTAAGTTATTGTAATTGTAGCCATTTATTTAAATTATTATAATTAATTTAATTTTTAGCAATTTGAAAGTATAAAATATTGAATTAACTTGGCCATTGTGTTAGTTAAATAAGAAACAATACCAATAGTATAGTGGCAATAGTTATCAAATAATAATGTACACAGAAAGGGCAAGGCTAGCAGCTGGGCCTCGAGTAATACTAGTAACTAATACTAACTATAGTTATAGACCAAAGTAAATCTACATATAAGTAAGTATTAATAAGTAATAAGTTAAGTAAGCCTCAATTTATTTAATTTTGAAACAAAGTGCCTACTGCTACTACTAGTCGTAATAATATGCTATGTGAGGACATAAGCACTTACTATTGCATACAAGTTGTATTTTAATTATGCTAAAACTAATACTTAACATCAATTTCATATTTACTGGGTAAGCTGATTAATGAATTTCAAAAGGTAGTGCCGTAAAAAAACTTGATTGGTGTCCATTTAACCAAAAAAAAGTTATAATTTTAAAAAATTGCAATTTATCATGAACATGTCTAGTTATGCGACGTGAAGATGGAATTTTGTACTGATCTGTGGTTCAATCCACTATTATTTTCATTTTTTTTTAAAAACACAATGAGGGTGCTGTAATTTTTGTACTGCTTATGTTGAAAAGTGGATGCGCTGATTAAAAATATTTAAATATATTTAGATTTTAGAATTAAGTTTAGGGTTACCATAATGGTCAAATGAAATTTTTTTAAAAAAGACCCAAAATTTTCATCAAATATTGCGAATACAAGGAAAGTATTTATTTGCGGTTGTTCGGGTACTATTGTAATCGTGACTTAGGTGAATCCCGATTGATTGTCACTTAATACAGATTTCAGTGTAACTTACTGAGTGATAATAAAGGATGCAAAATAAAAATGTGGTTTCTTCCCTATGATATTTTTAAAAAATTAAATCAAGTTTAAACTCAAGTATTATTAATTTCAATACATATCCTGGTACACTTGTTTTAATCCAATATATTAAATACTTTTATTAAACTTATACATACATATTATTTATTGCTATGTTACGTCACAAAATTTGGGAGCCATGGAATTAAAAAAAAACAAAAAACAAATGACACAAACTATTTATGTAAGAAGACAATAAATTTAAGCTTTATTTGTGAACTAATACTAATAACAGTTGATGTTTCGGCTAATGCCTTCATCAATACAATAACATAAATAATTACTTACATAAATCTTTAAAAATTTTATATCATAAAAATGAAAAGAAAGGAAAAACAAAAAACAAACAATGACTCAGGATATAGGAAAAAAAGGAATATAGGAATTACAGTGACTTAACCAATTTCACGCAATAACGAAGCACAACTTAACTGGATTGTAGTGTATTAAGTGTTGTAACTCAATAAAATTTAACTATATAAAATATTGTTCTTATTTAATTATAAACTTGTATTAATTGAGTGTTCAGTACACCACACTAGCTGACTGAAAAGAAACAGTAAGTTAGTAACTAAATTACTGAAGCTTACCAAACTGAAAGTATCTTATGCCGAGTCATTATCATCAAACTAATCTGCATTTGAGCTAATTGACGTTGGGATCATAGATCATAGCATGGTGGTTTACTTGAGACGGAGAAAAACCCAGACAAAAGCAATTTTTCTGGAAAGCTGTCCAGACAGGGATATAAAAAGAGGGCATGTCCGGGAAACCCAGACATATGGTAACCCTAGTTAAGATATTATAGTCACTTAGTTTTTTTTTACTTTACAGACTATACTTCTGCCTGCTGCCTATACAATCGATAATAGTAATAATTTTTAATTTAATTTATTAAGTGTAAAATTAAGGACATGTAGTAACACTAGCTTCCTATTTTAATGTAATTAATGTAATGACTAGTTTGAGTGCACTACGTGACTTTAACTGGCAGATTTTTGTAAATGATAATAAGTGAAGTAGTCATAACACTAGTATTACTATCTAAAATATCTAGTCCTTGTATTACAACTAGTCGAAGCAATAGAGTACTGGCAACATCCTTTTAAAAAAAGAATTCTTTCATTTGATAGAATTAATACAGATTCATCATCAACTGGACTCACCTTTGCCTTTTTATAAAAAAAAATTTTAAGTAAATTTTAAGAAGGCTTAACTTAGAAGTAGAATAACATTTTATTTTAGAAGGCTAGCTTAACTAGCTGGAAGTAGAAGGCTTGTTCTTGTACCAATAATTTACCTGGCCTGGTACTAACTGAAACTGGTAAGATTACAATACTTTATACAGACAGGCCATTAATTTTGATTGAGGGCAACTATTTAGCGGCTAAAGCATTGACAATGTCAATGACTAAAACTCAAAGAGAACGCTCTCAAATATTTTTGATTGGTGTAAACTTAATGACAAACAATTATAAATTTAAATAATCACCATCTGACATGAGCTTCGCCAGACAAAGTGATAGTAGCATACACTTGATTGAAAATTGGTAAATTCGGTAGTGGGATCGAAACTCGTTCCCGTCCAGTTAAAAAAGGGTTGGGTTTTTTTGTATTTTGTTTGTTTGTTAAACCAATCACAATGAATGCGCTGGTGACTGTAATTTTTGTTCTTTTTATTCTGAAAAGCAGATACGTTGATTAAATCTTAGGGATCTACCGATATATTTTTTTCCGAAATGAAGTTACTGATACTGGCTAAAGCGAAGTATGTCGACCGTGATGTCACGACGCTAGGGGTTGCTGGAAAAGAAATTTCTATAAATTCTAAAAGGATTATATGATTATAAAAAATGGAAGGTTTTAGGGTTTGGGTTAGATATAGCTTTAGAATTTTCGGAAAATTGAAGGTTTTAGGGTTTTGGTTACGTATAGCTATAGAATTTTAATTTTAAAGCTTTTTAAAGGACGTGCTATAACAACAAAGAAAGCCGCCATGACCGTGACGTCACGGTCAACATACTTCGCTTTTACCCTGATACTTATGTCTTATGTTTACAAGTTCCAGATCATGATCTACATAGACATATGAATATGACTTATGACAAAACAAAATGTCCTTTTTAAAAATGTAAATAAAAATATAAATAAATCCTTTTCAACCTTCGGCTTTGACTTACAATTGTTAATTTTAACGGATAGTTAAATTAAATTTTGCACATGGCCAACTTTTATGAATGAAACAAAGAGAACAAAACAATAGTAATAGTAATGTAATAGAGTGAAAATGAGGTTGAAGGATGAAGTCTGAAAAGGAATGAATGAAATGATTTCCAATAACAGATTTGCACACTCACACAGTACAATTTAATTTTATTATATCACAATCACAGAAATAAATTGTTATAGATTTTTTATTTTAGATTCCTGCGATTGTGCACGAATCTTTGCTATCTAGAGTCAGAGCATTTTCATTAATTTACGGCACGGTATACTAAATTTTAATATTTGGCATCGGCATCACTTACACAAGACAAGTATATGCTAAACTTTAAGTTTAACTTAAACTTAAAGTTAATCACTTAAAAGTAAAAGTATAGTGTATAATAGCATTTAGTATTTAGCAGCCACAAAATTGAAATACCATTTAAAGTAAAGAGTAAAGAGTAAAAGCAAAGGCAAAGTGCCGGCAAAGGCATTTATTCATTTATGGAGCGCACCGTTCTCTTTGTACTTAACTTACCTATTTAGCAAGCATATTTGTAGGAAAATTAGATATTCGATAATATTCTTTAACCGCTTAAGTTAAATAATAAGTTATTACCGTGAAATAAAGTAAAGTGTTTTTAAGTTTTAGGCATAATATTTTGGATTTAGAGATTTTATATTTTGAGTCAATTTCTTTTTCCGGTTAAACAAGCCAATCAATTCGCTTTAAATTCGACCAATCGTAACTGTTTACTTGCCACTAGTTTAGTTTACTATTCGAAATAAAATCGTGCCAACAGCACTCGCAACCTGTTAATAATTATACATTTAACTAAATGTTCAATTTTTTTAAAAAATCACTTTATTAATTAAATATATGCCTTTCAAAAGATAATTAAAGAGACGATATTTTAATTATATTATGATATAGTCTACATCTGAAACCAATAGTTTTATTTAGACAGTGCTTTTTTCTATAATAGAAAGTACAGGATCGCATGGCATATTCAATTGTCGACAATTATTGTATATTAGTTGTATTTACTAAATCTAAAAAGCAATATAACACCCATTGGTCTATGGAAAAAAGTAACGCCTTAACACAAGCGTTATGCTAGAAAAGCACTGGTTTCAGACAATACTACACACTTAAAATTAGATCAATATGCGCTTTTGATAGTCTTTAATGTTATCTTTTTAAAAATAAATATTTTTAATTTTTATATACATCAGAGTTGTAGAGACACTGTAAGTTAACCATAGCTTAAATAGCATGGCTTCTTCGCGTTGAATTTGAATCTCGAACTAACCGTCTCACCACTTGCCTGGACCTCGTTAATCATAATAATAATAATATTACTTTTTAAAAAAATATTAAACACGCGTTACCATAGTCCATATTAGTGTAATGCATAGGCCGATAGGCTTACCGTCTAAGTGGCAGCCCATAAATGACGTCACGCAACTTTTTCCGATTTTTCACCCCCCTCCCCCTGCCACGCATCGTCACACAAACTTAGACCCCCCCCCTTCTCCAGTATAATGTCACAAAGCTTTGCAACCCCCCCCCCAATCCCCTAAAAAGTGTATTTTCTGCTTGAAAAAAGGCATGTTTCAAGACAATTTAAGTCATTAGAGTAGGCAGGGGGGGATTTGCCCCCCCCCCCTTACATTTTAGAGAAATGTCATAAGATTGTTACAATAAAACTGAACTAAATTCCCTGCAAGTTTATTACATTGAATACAATGTACACATATCAAACATAAAAAATATATCTGCAAGTATAACTGATTACATTACTGGTTGTTCTAAATAAATTTTCTGTCATATTTTCAGCAAAAATACGCAAGCTTGTATATTTATGTGTCAATCTAGTTTCACATAGCAAATGAACATTTGGATTTAGCATCGCTGATTATTTTCTCAGAAAAACCCTATAATTGACTTAATTATTCCTATTGTTTTTCGTATAGCATTCACATTATTATAATCGTTCACTACAAGGTTTAGTTTATGTGAACTGCAATGTAAAAATGCTACTTTTAGGTATTTTTTATTCCTAATAATTGCTTGGACTCCTCCTTTTTTTACCCGGAATTGTAGAGCATCCGCCATATTCTTGACCAACAAGCTTAGTCATACCTAAGCCCAAATTCTAATACTAATGACATTGTAATGATGGTGTTGGCTAAACCTTCAGCTGTTCTATCGACAATTGGAATATACCCCAGGAATTCTTATGTGACCATCATTTTCCCACTTTGTTCTTTGGCAAATCTAAGTCCAAGTGACATATGCTCTAAGCCTGAAATTTCATTTGTCTGTTCGGTAAGTATATAAAATGCAACTGAATTATTTCCTTCACGAACAATGTCTTCACTTAAGAGAGACCCACATATTTAGATTCTCGTGGGGGTTGCTGATCTTCTATCGAGCGCCTCCCCAGCCAGCGGATAGGGGAAAGCCCACCAGATATGGAGGGTACCGGGGAAATAAAATACCCGGGGTGGACCAAAATCAGCCCTACTGCCTTGTAGGAAGTGGAAGCATCCACAAAGGCTAGGGACCCAACCCGAACAAAGGCAGCTTCCCATTGAGCTGTGAGGGGCAACCCCCCAAGTGGTTGCGCGCAAGGCCAACAACCCTGCCGTGGAAAAAAGCAGAGTTACAAAACACCGAAAAGATTAGAAAAAGTCATTTCAGAGGGAAATATGACGCCTAATAGTGAAAGCCAAAATCTGGAAGCTGTTAGGCCGACAACCATCATCTCTACCAGGAACACCACCATCATCGGAGCTTGGATTGTCCTCACGATGTATGAAGCGGGAAAGGCTGCACAGATAGCCGCGGAGATGAAGAACTATAAGCTCACCATTCTAGGAATTAGTGAAGCAAGATGGACTGGGACAGAAGATATTAATCTCGGGAGAGATTGTGATATTTTTGGGACACGAAGAAGAGGATGCCCCTGGGTGTTGCCATGATGCTATCAAGGGCAGCACAAGGAGCACTCATTGGATGGGAGGCCCATGGACCTAGAATTTTTTTAGCAACCTTTCGGACAAAGAAGCGTAGCATCAACCTAGATGTCATCCAATGCTATGCACCAACTAATGAAAGCGACGAAAGAGACAAAGAAGAATTCTACAATAGAGTGATAACCATAGTCCAGTGTCGCCCACGGAGGAACATCGTCATCCTCATGGGAGACTTCAATGCCAAGATCGGCAATAACAACACAGGGTATGAAGATGTTATGGGACAACAAGGGATAGGCGAGATGAACGACAACGGTGAGAGGTTTGCAGACCTATGTGCCACAGCAGACCTAGTCATAGGAGGGAGTATTTTCCAGCACAAGAGAATACATAAAGCTACATGGGTCTCACCGGACATGAGAACGATGAACCAAAATAGACCATGTGTGCATTTGTAAAAAATTCAGGCGATCTCTCCAAGACGTTCGCTTAAAGAGGGGATCTGATGTTGCCTCAGATCACCATCTTCTTGTGGCCAGGATAAAATTGAAGCTAAAGAGACATTATACCGAGCAACCAGCATGTAGGTCTCGGTATAATACCTCCCTCCTGAAGGACCAAGCAAAAAAGGAAGAATTCAAGATCTCACTGTCCAATAGGTTCCAAGCCCTACGCAAAATACTCGAAGACAAGTCCACCGAAGGAAAGTGGCAAAGCATGAAGGAAACAGTCCAGTCAACGTGCCAAGAAGTGCTAGGAAACAAGAAACAGGCACACAAAGAATGGATAACAGCAGGTTCACTGAATAAAATAGAACAAAGGAAAAGAAAGAAAACAGAAATAAACAACAGCCGCACACGAGCCCAGAAATACAAGTCCCAGAAAAAGTATGCAGATGCAAATAAAGAAGTTAAGAGAAGCATCAAGAGGGGCAAGAAAGAAAGAATTTGTTGACAAACTTGCTAAAGAAGCAGAAGATGCAGCTTACCAGGGGAACATGAGAGAACTGTTTGATACAATTAAGATGCTATCTGGGAAATTTAGCAAGATTGAGAGACCAGTGAAGGATAAAATGGGAAACAACATTGCAAGTGATGTGCAGCAGAGAGGGAGATGGAAGGAGCATTTTGAAGAGCTCTTAAACAGGCCAGAACCAAGGAATCCACCAGATATCCAACCAGCTGATAATGACCTGCAAATCGACTGTAATAGTCCCACAAAAGAAGAGAAAAGCATGGCCATTAAACAACTCAGAAATGGCAAGGCTGCATGACATGATGGCATCCCAGCAGAGGCACTGAAGGCGGACTTGGAAACCAGTGTGGAAATGCTACACCCTTTGTTTATGAAGATATGGGAAGAGGAGCAAGTGCCTTCTGATTGGAAAGAGGGATACCTCATCAAGATCCCAAAGAAAGGAGATTTAAGCTCCTGCTTGAACTACAGAGGGATCACCCTGATGTCCATCCCAGGAAAAGTTTTCAACCGTGTATTGCTTAACAGGATGAAAAACGTGGTAGACCCTCTGCTGCGGGACCAACAAGCTGGTTTTCGCACCAACAGATCCTGCACTGACCAAATAGCGACACTGCGCATCATTCTAGAGCAGTCACTAGAGTGGAACTCGTCGCTCTAAGTCAACTTTGTTGACTATGAAAAAGCCTTCGACAGTGTGAACAGGCAAACCATGTGGAGATTGCTAAGGCACTATGGGGTGCCACAGAAGATTACGGATATAATCAGAAACATGTATGAAGGGATAAACTGCCGAGTTGTCCATGGTCAGCAGGTGACAGATGCTTTCCAGGTGAAGACTGGTGTGAGACAAGGTTGCTTGCTGTCCCCCTTTCTGTTTCTGTTAGCCATTGACTGGGTGATGAAAACATCTACACAGCAGAAAAGGAGTGGCATCCAATGGACCTTGTGGGATCAACTTGATGATCTCGACTTTGCTGATGACCTTGCCCTCCTTGCACATACCCAACAACAGATGCAGGAGAAAACAAGCATTGTCGCAGCCACTTCTGCTAGCATAGGTCTCAACATACACAAAGGGAAGAGTAAAATCCTCAAGGTTAATGCCACAAGTACATCACCCATCATGCTTGAAGGAGAAGCCCCTGAGGAGGTGGAGAGTTTTGTTTACCTTGGCAGCATGGTAGATAAACAAGGTGGTACAGATGCCGACGTCAAAATGTGGATAGCAAAAGCAAGAGCAGCCTTCCAGCAACTCAAGAATGTTTGGGTCGCCAACAACTTAGGCAGCAAGTTAAAATTAAGGATTTTCAACGCTATGGTGAAACCAGTGCTGCTAATGGAGCTGAGACATGGAGAACAACGGCTGTAAACCTGACCAGAATCCAGACCTTCATTAACAGAATTCACTGGCCGGACAAACTCAGCAACCGGGAACTGTGGCAGCGGACTAAACAGAAGCCCATTGAGGAAGAGATTCTTCAAAAGCGGTGGAGGTGGATCGGTCATACACTAAGGAAACCTGCTTCTAATATAACAAGGCAAGCCCTGAAATGGAACCCACAGGGAAAACAGAAAAGAGGTCGTCCAAGAAACACCTGGCGCCGAGAATTGGAGGCAGACATCAAGAGAATTAGCCATGAATGGAAGATCCTGGAGAAAATGGCCCAGGATAGAGATGCCTGGAGCAGGGGCGGATTAAGACTGCACGGGGCCCCGGGCTGCAATCAAACGGGGGCCCTATTCAGCCAGCATTCTTAAAATAAAATGATTGTTAACAGCTAATATAAGACTGTAACTAAATTTTAATATTGAAAAAAAAAAACGAACACGAAGAAATAACTGTTTGATGTGTTCGCGGTAGTTATAATTGAATGGACAAGAGAAAAAAAATGCCCTTGCTGGGAATGGAACCCGACACCGGTAGCACAACGAGCATGTACTATGCCCACACGGCCAGCGGAACTTCTCGAAAATGAGAAATTAAAAAATATATACTATATTTTATTTCATGCGAAGTGAATCAATTAAAGTTTTTCGATTATTAGGTACTATCATTACTATCATGTCTGAACGCGATAAGTTGTATATATTAGTATTTATTAGTTTATTATATTTTCAAGGGTTCGTGCAAACTTTTGTACACTTTTATTAAAAAATAAAAATAGTTTGGGGGCCCCTAAACCGTCGGGGGCCCGTGGCTTTAGCCCGTTCAGCCCCCCCCTTAATCCGCCATAGGCCTGGAGGTCTCTTGTAGGTGGCCTATGTCCTAGGAGGAAGTGCAGACGCCGACGATGATCGGTCGATGTCCCTCATGGACGAGAAGGCTCAACAACAACAACATATTTACATTATAGTGTTTTGCGTAGTTACCGAGATAAACTTGGCACTACAAGAACCAATTGACAAATGATTACCAAGAACTTCATCTCCAGATTCAACACGAAACTCTAACAGGTAATAAAAATTACCAGAATTTGATTATTTTCTACGAAGTGCTAAATCATGCATGCTGCAAAATAGGATTGTAGAAATGATGGGATCCAGTTCGTTGAGATTTTCTTGAATTTGTCCCTTAAATTATGAGACAACTGCTCATCTATAGAAACTGCTTTGGATTTCACTATTGCAAAAAAAAAAAAAAAAATTTGCTTGCATCTTCATGAGAGCCTTTGTGTCATGTGCTTTGAATGTGGCTACTTGCATCTTCGTTGAAATCATTATATTTTGTGCATGGTTTGATGACAAATGCCAACTGAACTCCTCAAATTACTTTTGCGGAAACAACACGCAATATTTTCAAAAGACACCTTTTAATATTTGCAAGTATTGTAACCACGGTGAATAGTTTGATAACCATGCATATCTAAAAACTAAAAACTCTGTTTCCCTCACTGTCAAACCTAAACTCATACTTTTTATCAGGAGTCCAACAATTACGAATCAGCTGCAATTTCAACTCATTTGAAAGGTCGAGTGACCAGACATACCTTCCAATATCCAATTTAGGAAATGAATAAGTATCAGCGATAATCAAATTAGAAACAGTTGCCTCAGTTGTTTCTGGCTGTTTAACTTGTACTGTTGTCTTCAACGCCAATGATAATATGCTGCAGACACCCCAAAATCTTCTCAAAACGGCATTTTGGAATCCCGCGATTGCACAACTTTTCATTTTTTAAATTTTTTTTGAGCCTGTCAAAAACATAATTCTGATATCCATCTTTGGTAATCCTGCATTATCTACACGAATATTACTTCACAGCAAAATGTAATTTTCTCGTGAGAACTTAATAACGTTTTTAATTTATTAAATGCATTAATATATGTTGTATTTTAGTTATTAAATTACAGCGTTAATTTGGGAGTCTTATTAATTTCTAAGACTTTTACGGCCCTTATGTTATATAGGCCTATACTTAACTTAAATGTAACTGAAAATTGAACCTGTATGGCATTGTCAATTGTCAGTTAAATTAAAAAACATGAATCCCTACACTCTCCCCCTTGAAAAATTCCTAGCGACACCCATGATTTAAGTATGTGTTTAGTGTAAGGTTGCACTTGCACTCTACCATTATAACTTGAACGAAGCCATGTAAAACGTCATTAAATAAACGTTAAGCAATCAAATATTTAAGTGGAACTTTTATTTAAAATTGCGAGTTCTGATGTGAAGTCATATGTCATAAACTACCCCCCCCCCGGGTCAGTCACACATCGTCACAAAAGTGTGGACCCCCCTCCCCATGGTGCGTGACGTCATTTATGGATGTCCCCTAATGATAACACCTAGATCTCTTCGGCCTACAATCTCCTCAAAAATGGTTATCAAATACTATCTTTAACCCCCCCTACCCCCCACCACAATCCACAGATACACTTTACAATTTTTTTTTAAATACCCGGGCACCATAGTCAAGAATTGTAAAGTAAATGCATACAATGCATGTACATAACATTCTGTAACTATAAATTAATTCAAACATTTAAAATTGATCATACATTATTTTCAAACGTTTCGACATTATTATCTACTGTACGTGTATAACGTAAACGTAATGTACATTACTTCGCTTTAATTAAATTTTCAATAAAACTGTTAGTAACTTAAACTTATGTTATGTTGTGCAAATTACTTGGCAATATCAGATCATTTAATTTTATTTAAGCCAAATATATATATATATATATATANTATATATAAATAAAATATAATTAGGCGGAAATAATGTTTAAACACAGGCAGGTATAATACTGAGAAGCACCTTTTTGCTTTTAACCCCCCTTTGGCAGTTACACTTATGTAATCCAGCTCATTGGAGTTTTAGCTTCGAGATTTGACGAGATCGCTGAGGTAAATAAACTGGAAAATAAACATGGCGGTTAACGTCTTAACTACCACAGTTCTAGTGTTGGAATTTTTTTTATTTCTGTTCTCATTCTCTTCAGCAACTCCAAAAAGTAAGTAAATTTATTAATTTAACAATTGAATGCATGATTAATAACGTTTTGATACATTTTTGGCACTTTTTATCATTTTTTGGGAATAATTCTTGGTATCAATAGCGTTTTTTTTTACTCCCTAGCCATAATCAATCCTGCTGCGCTAAGTTACCATTTCCCATTGCCATTTCTGGCATTTTTTAAATTGACTCTCCTTACTGGTTATTTTTTTGTTGTTAAAATTATAAGCATTAATGTTTTGTTTTTAAGTGGTATAGCTTAAAATAAATAACTAGTATATCTTATTTTTCAAGGACATTTTAAAGTCAGTTTAATTTTAAAAAATTAGGCATTAGTATTAGGCCTAGCCCCGGCCCCAGGCTCCCCCACTCCCCCCTCTGCTCAGCTTCAACATCAGCCCAGGCCTTACTTAAACTTACACTTACTTACTTTAGTTATACTTCACTTAAGTTAAAGTAAACTTCTTATCACCTAGGCTTATGCGAGGTATATAATTATATAATTTAGTAATTTTAATATGAATAAATATACCAAATTTAGTAAATATTTAGGCCAAACTATTTTATAGAAACTGCTTATAACTTAAAATTAAAACTTAAATTTAGACCTTAACAGACTATTACTATACTATACTATTGCTATTATCCCAAATTTATTATATAATTTATTATTATAAAATTTTCCTATGTAACACTCTAGCCATCTTGTAAAAGGTGTAAATTGTAAACAATCAATTAATATTAATAGTAGCTGTACTGTACAAGTACAAGTTGATACTAATGAAGGAAGAAAATAAAAAGGAAATTATTATTATAACTATAACTGGCTAAATGCACACAAAAGTAGAAAATAATGAGAAATTCTTAAAATAAATAATGAAAAAATGTAGCGGTGGCACTTTAAAGCTTTTATAAATATATTTCTTCATCTATCTTAAGTGGACCAAAATGTATCTAATTTTGTAATTGTAAATAAAAAAAACTGTAACCCATTTACATATTGAAAAATGTTATAGAAGTCAGAATTTCATTTCATTTTATGAAGGATGTAAGAAAATGGCTTCTAAACTAAACATTAACATGTGGATGCACTGCAATGAAGATTGCAATTGAAAGATAGGTCTATTAAGAAGGCAACGTTTTTTAAGTTGTTGTGCATTGATAATTAAATGTAATAGAAAGAAAAAAACAACAACAGTCTATAAAAAAAATGTCCAAATTGTCTTCCTTTTTCGGGCTTTTAAATAGTTTTTATCTCAGTAGGTTGGAATATATGGATTGGTACAGTTTTAATCCATTAGTAATGCCTTATACTTAAATTCTCATTTAAATATTAAATTGCCTAGCCATGAAGAATATCAAATGAATAGGAATAGTTTATTTATTGAATAATGTGCCAATTTTATGCAATCCTAGGTTAAGTGTTGAAAATAAGTGTACTTAAAGCTGTTAAGCTCATGTATTATTTTCAAATCAAATATTTTTGAAGGGCAACATTAGCATTCCTCTTTAAAATAAACCTTAAAAAATATTTTATTTGCAGAATAAACTGTTCACAGATAACCATGTTCACAGATAACCACAAAAAGTTTTAATTATTTTTAACAATCTATTAAAAATGAACTAATTTTGTAGTGCCAACTAGGTCCTAGTTTCAATTGACACCACTTACAAATAACTTCCTTGTTTAACATAATGCATACTGAGTTAAATGAGCACACAACAAAATTAAATGTTTAACATTATTAGATAATATTTTATTTGCATCATTTAAGAGTATATATTTTCTTGTTTAGTGTCCCATAACCCAATGGCCGTAGGGGGTTCTAATGTTTCCAATAGAACTTTCTCGGGGCTTGGTAGACCTTGGCAGCGCCCATCTCCTCTCAAAATCGTTGGAGGATTTTTTTTTAGTGAAAGTCATTCATCAGCATTTTTGTTGTGGCTTTAACGTAATTCCGATCCCAGGTCCCTCAGCTTGTGAGGCGAGTGCACTATTGACTTCAATATCCAGTTGCCTAAGAGTATATATATTTGATTTATTGTCCCTGGCATTGCAACATTTCATGGAATTTGAGCCAAATAAAGACAACTTATTAAATTACTTAATTTTTTCTTTATTGTTAAGATATTTGATTTTTGCAGAGGGTGGGGTGAAAAACTTCGTGGTTTATGATATCCCCCCCTCTTTTTTCTGCATATTCTTGGAATTCTCCATCTTCTCTTTGAAATCTCCCTGAATATGATCTTAGATCTGGTGCAGGAATCCTGATGACAGTAAAACTGATTTTAAAAAAAAAAATCTAAATGATAAATTTTACTATAACTGGTAATAAATGTGTTCAGTGGTCACCCTGACTATTCATTTGGTAAGTTTCAGTTTCTAAGAAAATATTATATTTATTGACTATAGTCTGTGTCCTATTAACTTCACTTGGTCTCTCAATAACCTCCGATCTCTTCTTGTTTTGAGACAGTACTTCATTGAAGAGAAGCTCTAAGTGCTGGTTTACTAGTACTCTTAGACGGGAAACTGGCCGTCACGTCTGAGCCTTCCTTTATCATTGACTTCTCATAAGCTGTGCTTCTGCCTGAGTTGGTCGCACTTAGACCAGTTCACGCATCTTTTCACCCTAACGGCTCTTTCATTTAGGGTACTACCAATGTAGCTAATCGATTTAAATGCCCATGACGTGCCAACCCAATGCCAAATGACAGAAAGTATTCTTTGATAAAAATGAAACCCCGCAAACTAACAATTCACTGTGAGCTCATATACATTTTAAAATTAGTATACTTCCTAACGATACTAAACGTTGTTTAAGAATGGTCTGATCCATAAACAACACCAATCGCTTCGTAGTAATCTTTGGTTAAAGGTCCTATATTGGGATGCTAATTAAGGATTGGAACAAGCCGTCCTTTGTGGAGTTGATCATTGTGAGAAGGGATTAGATTATGCCGATGCGAAAGTACTAAAGATGAGTCTGGCGTTGAAAGGCGATTAGTACATTGATCATGCTTTCCGTTGGACAAGGTTAAATTCGTTTTTTTTTTTTTTAAATTTTTAAAAAAAGGAAATACTCATCCCCCTTACCAGCAGGACCAATACTGTCATATTAAGCTCACATTTAATTGCGGTGTAGATGTAGACTTGGATAAGATTTCTGTATGTTTATTAATTGATAGTTGAAATAGTATTTGATAAACAAGAACAAATACATAATGACATGGGATTGCTAGCTGATTTCTCAAATATATATAACACGGGGAAAAGAAATATATGAAGTCGCATGTCTTACCAGAGAAATTTATCTTATTAATTTGTATGGCAGTATATTAAACCACAACCTACAAATATTTACTTTTTTGTGTCATATATGGGAAACAGGTATTTGCATAGGGTGAATTAGAGACACGTCATCTTAACAGTGTCGCTCTAAGTTGTCTGTTTATTTAACGACTACTGCATAGGGTGAATTAGAGACACGTCATCTTTAAAAGGTCGCTCTAAGTTGTCTGTTTATTTAACGACTACATGAACCGTCGTTTCGTTGCGGGGTCAGGTTTAACCAAAGCTTCATAATGAAATGTATGTCTGATATTCTGTTTAATATTTGACTGTTAATAAACTCTAACTCTGCAACTCACCGCCACCTGTCTGTCTGTTTTTTTTTTTTTTTTTACTAATTCAGTTATTCTTCGAAAGAGACTGAATTTTAATCATACCCAACAAGACCACAGAGTTAACCAGAAATGATCACCATAAATCTTTGTTAAGGAAAAAAGTTTGTCAGAATCCTAAAGTTTAAGGACGGCTGCTGTGATTCTGCCATCTATACTTGACTATAATTTCATTTGCGTTCGTGTGAAGGAATGCATCTTAGCTGATTAGGAGCGTTTGTCAGTTACCTTTGTTCATCTCTCCTCTTAAAATGTCATTACTTTAGAGCTATACCTTTGGCTTAAAGTCGCATACAATGTAGATCTTTCTCTTTATCGATCCTTGGAAACTCTCTAACCACTGTCTGCCGCCTCCTTGTATCTGCCGGTCCGAATGATTATCATGAAGGCCTATGACTGTCTGATGAAAGCGTCTATATGAGCGAGAACAAGCTAGGACGGTGGACCGCTATTTCGCCACACTTTCCATTGACTGCTTTCTGTAGCGTTAATTCAATATACGGAGGATAAATTATACAGTGGTCAGTAACGCTAGTATTGGTTGGATTTTGTACCATTTTTTGATACCATACCCCCCCCCCCAATTTCCCCACAAATGTTGAAAAGAAATTCTGAATCTGCTACACTACAAGGGTCATTTTCGATCCTATAGAAGGGATTGCTATGTTAATTTTTTTTTTAATAAGGCTGCGGTATAATGCAGGTCTAGCTTTATTATAATACTATTTTAAAAATAATTCTTCGCCAGTAATTTTTTTGTGAGTATAAGGATGGTCATCGATTCAACCAAATTTAACACTTTTTACATGCTGGCAGAATTGCACTGCGCCAAACTGGCCGGTCCCCAATCAAATTATCGGCCCTCATTGAGCATTGTACCATATGAATCAGTGTCCTGAGAGAGAAATAATAGAGTGAGGAGACTTGTTGAAAGGATGGCCGAGGAAGCAGATAAAACAGGCTGCCTACTGACAGAAACAGCTCTAGAGACAGACACGAGAGACGAGAAATACACCGGAATGTTGTTTGGGCGGGGGTCACTCAATCTTGTCTCCTAGGCCAGTTGAACGTTAGTCATCGATTTTGTCAATATTGCCAGAGAAAAATTTGACATGGACAAGATAACAACCCCTTCTGTCAATATGTTGTTCTGGTGTCCAATGTTTAGCTGAACTTAATCTGAAGTTAACTCAGGTCCAAACACACGAAGAATCACGGTGTGACGTTTAACTTGATGTATAATTTGAGGGTTATTTATTATGATTCCTGTAAAAATAGTAAATTATTCACATACTTCAATATGTTGTGCTCTTTCTTACAAATTTAGCATTAGATTGTATGGTACGACTATTTTTAATAATTAAGTCACCATCATTTGTTTTTAATGAACATTTATTTTGGTGTTGTCATTTTTCTAACACAACAAAAATGGCGTTCCATTTTCCGTCACTGGAAGAACATATTTTTTGGTCATTTTTCATAAGGTGTGAGCGTTGAGTGCTGCAAGCATTTTTGGACAGGGTGAGCAATGCTATTCCACTGCGTTTGCTTTTTGTATTGTCCAAAGAGTTTTGGGCTACTCTCCAAAGGTAGTTGTTAGAATGTATGTGTTCTAAGGTTTGGGGGAGTGGTTTTCAAGCGGGTAATCCTTTGAGTTTCTTTTTCCTTTGTTAAAAAGAGAAACACATTCTCTTTTGTCTCAAATTCTTTTAAAACAATCGTAATATAGTTTTTCTTATTTGTATTGTTCACCTAATGACCTTGCCCTGTGAAATAGGGTTTTGCATACATTTACATTTGAAAGAAGCCCAAATTTGCATAAGGAAGAAATCAGTTTTGCATTTTTGTAAAATAATAAATAAATACGGTGGCAGTTTGAAAAATGCGCTCCCCGTGTGTGTATGTAGCATTGAAGTATCTCGAAGCAGCCCTGGGTTCATTCCCTGGTTCCCAACTGAAACGGTAGCGGTCTCTGTCCATCGGCCTTTGGTAATCTAACGCACCGTTCGTAATACTACCAACCATAGCAATAGTTGAATGGGGTCCTTACTTAAATAATTATTTGGAAGCTGCTGATTTTGAGAACGGGAATCCTGTAAAGAAAAAATAACAGTCGACCACCGAAGTATGAAGACCAGGGAGAAATTGTTGGCAATTTAAAGATTTTTTAGTTAAGTAAGTGTGTAATATACATTTGTCTGAATCAAGCAAGCCAGTCTAATTACGATTATTTAACGTGTATTATCTATAAAGAAAGAAATGGCGATTTATGATTGCAAGTAAAGGTTAAAAATGTAACACATTATTATTTGTGAAAAAATGGATGTCTTTAATATACTAATTAACTTTGAATTGTAAATGGGCTATTTATTTATCGATGCCAGTCGAAAATTCAAATCATGTACTCTTTTTAGAAGGATGGGTATTGCAGCTTGGGACACCGAACACCAAAATAAAGCTTGTCTAAGTTTTGATGGCCCATTGCACAGTTTCCTTCAGTACTTACACAGAAGGGCTTACCTGCGCTTAGTTGTCGGTATTTCAAGTGGATTGACCAGGAAGGTTTAAACTTAAGTTTCTGTTGACTCAACCTTTGTGTCAGTGTGTTACTTCAGGTAAAAATATTTACTTCTAGACCAGGGCCACACTGTGTCAAGTCGTCTGTCACGACTGTACACTCGTGGCATGGCGTTGTGCTGTGTCTAAGTTGCAGCCATCGATTAAACTTGACTACTACATTTTTTTTTCCTCTAGTCATCTCCTCCCTGTTGAATGTCATGTCTATAGCTAAACAATTGAATTTGATCTAGCCCAGGGCACCCACAAATGGTCCATCCGAAAAGAGCATCAGTTATTATGTTTAGTCCGGGCCCTCCCCAAATGTTCTCACCGTTAATCATGCCGGCGATCATATATTTATTCCACGCAAACCTCGTTTTAAATCAAGAGATTTAAACAAAATCCCTAGATTTGAAATGAAAAATAAAGCCCCGCTGTCACAGACAGACAGACACAAACTGCTGGTACCATGGGGCAATGATGTCTTTAGCACGAGCTCATAGTTTTAACAGCCCAAATATATAATTTGGACACATAAGCACATGCACTGTATAATGATTGAAATTATGTCTATTAAATGTATATCTCAATGTCTATATATACATTGGCACTCAGGAAAGTGCATGGTTTCCGACTTTTGAAAGGATAAATCAATACCTTTGTAGTGTTGATTTTGTCATTGATTTCATTGAGGCCATTATCACGGTAATAAAATCGGCTTGTCTTAAAAGCTCTAACAATGCTTGAGTTGTATAACAGACCAACGCGTTGTGAATTTTTGTAATAACCTTGGTTCGTTACTAAATACATTTTCCACTCAAATGTTCCGTATATCGATTTTATTAAATATCCTTTAAAATAAAATTTATTTATCTGGGTCGTAATATTTGATTCTTTGATTTGGTCAGCAATACATTAAGGATGTTCAAACCCGGTTTATTATTATTTTTTTTTAAATTGTCAGACTTGTTTCTGTAATCCATTTTAAAAATGTCCCGTGTTGTTGTTTTTTATATGAGATTGCTTCTTTCAAGACGCACACGAATGATTTTCCTTTATTTATTTATTTTATATACATATTTAATGGAATTAATTAATTTTTTTGGGTGGGGGTGGGATAGTTTTAAGTTTTCACCCCGCCTTCAAAAAATGAAAATACTTAACTTTTATTTGCAAGCGTTTCCTTCTTTTTTTTTTTACTTTATACTTTTTTTTCTGTATTGATTAGAAAGTTTGTGAGGCGAAAAGTGTGTGTGTTTATGGAAAAAAAAATGGGGGGGGGGGGGTTGATGTGAGTTAGCGATATGTCAACTTCAAAAAGATAGCTATCGCCAGTAAACCCAGAAAATAACAAGCAGTGTCTTCACCGTCAATAAATCATTCACAACTGGTGGTTGTTGTCCTGACAATGTTGTCATATACGTTAAGCATTAAATCGTAGTCTACCATTTGTTTTGATGATAACTAAGTGCATTTAAAGAAAAATAATGCATTGATTTAATTTTAAAACATTTTTAAAAAATCGGTTTATTCTTTTTTTTTTTTTTTTTCAAGTATAGTTATAGTCCATCCATAGTATAACGTGTTAATAATTTGAATACTGGTTGTGAAAATCAACAAGCGGTTTTCTATCTTAATGCTAAATTTTAACGGCCTCAACATTAAAGCTGTTACAGCCATTATGTATTTAATGAGCTGTCAGCGTTCGTATTATCATAAATGATAAATATGGGTATAGTATAACTGTCTAGCGGTCCTCCCTTCCGTTGAGGTAATAAAACCATGTGCGCTTGATACAAATGCATAATATTTTAGTGTGACACAACAACACAAGTGCAAATTTGGTTCTGCCCCGCAGTGTTCAGCTTTCAATGTACATTTGTTTGATGTAGAAGCGGTAGTCAATACTGTATCAAGAACTTAAATTTAATGCCGAAACATTTTACAGTAGTCACTGTCTAATAAATGTTAACGTAAAACTGGAACGGGAAGTAGTGAGAAAGGAAGTTTAAAAAATACTTTGTAAAAATTGCAACCGTCTTATACAATCTGAGCACGCAGACTTCATAATGGAAAACAAACCCACAGAATCGGAAATTTAATCTCTGATTCATGGCGCCGACACAAGCCTGCGCAGTGTTGTATTATTTGTTCACCTCTTAGTGCTGAAAATCGAATGACATTGGTTTGTGAGGTATTGTTTTGAGCAAAGTCACGGATATTTACATTTAATAAGTATAACAAGTGAGGGATATTTACATTCAATTATCAAACATCAAACTTTTACACACGACTTGAATCAGTAGACAACGACCTGCTAATTTGTTACAACAGAGTTGTCATCCATAGTTGTTGAAGTAAAAACAAACGTAAAAACATAAATGAATGTTCGATAATGTCAGTCCGTTGTATTGATTGTCGCTAATACCCGTTTCTTAATTGTTGATGGTTTTTAATTTTCTTCAATCAATACGTTATTTTTTAGGTTGGGTTCCAGGATGTACTCGCTACCTAGATTTACAATGGATCTTTTTCTTACCGGCAATGGAATGCCTGGTAATTCTAAAGTGTAAAATACATAGAACCCTTTATACTGTCACACATCTACAAGGTTCCTTTTCTGTGCAAGTCACGAAGTCCACCGAGTTCCTTCGGCTAGGATTAAAGTATTTATCGTCTGTCCTGCGAAGTCAACCAATATGATTATTTGAGGATTTCGATTCCCCACGCTGGTTCCGATAGGGTATTTTCAGAACCATTAAGAGCTATCGGAAGTCGCAACTTGCGTGACATTTTATCCAGTAAATGCTTGGAAAATTTGCCGGTCTCCTGTCCCGTTATAATTTGAGTGCGGAGTGGGCTGGTTGAAAGGGTTATGGGGTCGAATGTTTACAAATATACTAAAGGTTTTTCAATATTTTTAAACAGTAAAAAAGGTTCTATAGTTGTTTTTTTAACGCAATTTTGTTTATCATCACAATGTATTACGAGTGTCTCGTGAAGTCATTTATCCAAGTAAGAGTAACATTTTGCCAACTCCCTTTTCTGCGTGTTAACAGTTGAAGACAGCTTGTTTAATGACTTTAAAAAATAATGTAACTGAGTTTTTAAGACCACCCCCTCAACCGCTGTTACTTGTAAACAGATAATTGACCTGCCTTTTAGCGGATTGTTGAATACATTTCCGCTACATTATTAGGAGACGAGCAACCCGTAGCTTTGAACGTGGACAGCCCAGTCAATGGAAGTGTGATCTACAGCTATTAGGTGTCAGCTCTGTTTATGGCTGTGGTCAAGGTACATGCCAATTCAAGGTGTTGAAAGGCTTTAGGAGAAATCCTATAGCATACGCCCTGATCAGGATGTTTGTTATATGTGCTGGGCTGTAAGAATACGCCGTTTAACGAGCGATATGCGGACAGAGTCAAGGGGTCCTATCGCGGCTTACTTTACCTTGCCTTGGATTACATGTCTCAGCAGCATGCTTGTAATTGTTTCAAATTGATCAGTTGTGTTCTTTTAAGCGTGGACTATAAGCTTAACATATTGCCGCGACTAGTCTGTGTCTTTCTACCTCATCCCCACATTATTTTCCGCGTTCTCTCCCAGTCTCCTGTTGATCGTTTTTTTTTCTCCACCCCCTCTCACTCTCTCATTCTATTTCTCTCTCTAGCCTCTTTCTCCTTTACCACTGCAAAACACGGCAATATAAACTGGCAATTAAGTTAAATAATTTATTTTGGATGAAGAATAAGCGTTAATAACAAGCCTACGCCCCTAGTTGTTAGTTTTAGCTAGTCTGAATGTTTATGTAGGCCAAACGATAGCGAACAAATAGTAATAAGAAGAAATATTATCAATGACAGACCGTTTTTGGCCCCTTAACATTCCATTGATTGTCATGTGCACTGATTTTCTTTCTTCCTTTTAAAAATTCTCATTGCCTGTTAATTGTTCGTTAACTTTTCCATCGCTCCATGACCAGATACGAATGTACGCGTTAAAATAACAGAACAACATGAACAAAAACATTCAGTGATGAGAATGGCTGGCTGAATTTTTGTGGTTCACACATTTACTGGTGCCCTGTAGTAATCATTCAGATTGACACTAGAAATCCGCGTCAACTATCCAGCAATCCACACGCGAAGCCATTATAACATCAATTTCGTGCGATCCTGTTTTTAACCTTAGATCGGCAAGCCCATTCAGCTTCATACCAATCAATCAGACACCCACCCACCAAGGTTCAGCATTCTAGCTTTACACAGATTAAATGCATCCTCCACCCCACCCCCCTTCTTTAATTTTTTTTTTTTCGTTCTTATCGGCTTTTGGAATAGTTTTAAAAAAAAATAAATTAAGAATCGAGTCAGGGCGTGTTTATGTATGGACGGAGAAGCTCATCACATCTTGTTGGGTGAAAAAGATTGTTACTAGCGCCCGAGGCCCCTAACTTCTTGTTAACTTGATTGACTGATTACGCAGCTTTGTGTCTTAACAAGCTCGCAAATTGTACACGGGGGCATCCTATCTTCTCTTCTTGTTTTCTCTCTTCTTTCTTAAACTCTCCCCTCCTACTCTCCCCTCCTTTCTATAATTCTCCCATCTTTTTCTTTTCTTTTCACTCTCTCAATTCTCATTTTAATATAAACAACTTGTTGTTTTAGAGGACGTAAACTGCTTAGCCAGTAATGTTTGCCCTCTCATATTTCGGACCATTTATTCATGAATTGTCCCTCTTGAATTCTTTTTACACTATTTTTCAAGAGGATTTTTAAAGCAGAGAATTCTGAATAGTCTAAACTTGAATTTGTCCCAGTGGTGCAGCATGTTGTTTAGTAATTACTACTTACTTTTTTTAAAGCTTCAGAATATTAAAAAAAAAAAAAATTTCCTTTGAAAATGTGTGTTTGTAAGTGGCTTTGAGGAGTGGGTAAAATTTTCATCATATCTTCGTTTCAATTTTTCATACACATTTTTGTGCCATCGAAAAATGCTAGAGTTTGTACCGACCCTTTCCACGATAAAAAAAGAATCTTCAGATATCTAAATAATGAGTCCCTTTAGTTTAAAAAAAAAAAAAAAAAAAAAAAAAAAAAATCTCCTCCCTTTCCCCCGCCTCCGCAACCCCAATTTTATAGGCATCTACTCCCCACCCCGGCGCTTTATTTTTTATATCCACGGCTTCATGTTGAATAGCCCAGGGCCTCCAACGGTAGACTATCCTTCATAGGAATGCATTATTATGTCATCCGTATTTCCATCATTTTGTGGTCGTGTGAAGACTGTTCTCGTGCTAAATCCTCGTGGAATGACTGAGACTTCCTATCACGTCCGTTAACTAGTTTTGCAGAAGACGTTCCCTCGTGGTACCGGCGACACACACCAGATTAAGGGTTTGTTTTAGAAGATTTACAAGGCACGTCCCAATAATGACTTGCCACCAGTGTAAGTCGCCACGGTGGTCGGCAGTGTTGTCAACAGTAAATCTGTGAGCACAGCCTCAGAGCAATACGCTTAAAATTTACAGTCATCGCTTACAGGTCTGGTGATAAATTTGTATGGTGACACGGCTGATTCATTTACAACTTTCTTATCGGATGCTACTAAAATATTTTGTAAAAAAGTATTTTATTGTGCGTGTGTGTGGAGGGAGGGAGGGGGCCTTGATCCTCTTGATTTGAATACTTGTGTTTTAAGTGTCATGAAGTTAGCAGATAAAGAGGAGGAAGAAAAACAATGTAAAACCCTATGCCTATTCTATGTGAAATTAAATGGTATTGAATTCGCATGTTTAACCAAGAATACATTTTTTATTTGAGATAATTGGTTTGATTTTGAATTCAGGGATTGTGTAGCGGGGGCTGATACATTATGAAACAATGTTATTCTGTATATATGTCCCTTCCCTCCCTCCCCATGTCCTACGTGTCGGCAGGACGCTCTAAGCCAGTCCATCTCGTCCAACTGCCTCGGCCCCTCAAGCACTCTGGTAATAGCCCTGTGACGTCAGACGTGGGATGTGATTGTATTAGACCCCCAAATCTCAAAAGTCGGCTGAATTGATTTCAGGTCAGAGCTGTGCCCCTTAAACTCCGTGTTGGGGAGGGGTGGGGTGGGAAGACCTGCACGTGTCGTTGGAGGTGATTCTCACCCCTTTATATGGAAATATGAAAAGAGGCTTTAAAAAAATATTGAGTAGGAAGAATGACGGCTTCTAACTTGAATGAAAGGAAATTAGCCGCAGCAAAAGTTTGAATGCGTGACAACTTTTTTTGCTAAACAATGAAGATTAATTATAAAATGAATGTTGAAACTTGAAGAAAAGTTTTTAGAAAAACAAAATACACTGTATAAATATTCATTTTCAATACATTATAAATAGTTATAAAAGATATGTAAAGCACATAATATGTAAGTAGACTTCGTGTAATAATGTTGTCAGAGAATTTTACTTTGGAAGTCTGAAAGCTGAGCTACATGCTATTCTTTGTCAATAGAGGCATATGTCTGGCGGTCAGTCTGTCTGATCTTTCTCTCTATAAATATATACATACTTATAAATGCATACATAAAGGCCTGGATTATGTCCAAATTAAAATTAAGCTCAGGGTTTTGTAACACTTGGGGTTGTAGGGAGCCTACGGCGCCCACTTTTTTCAAAAGCCCAAGCAATTTATCCTTGTTTGGTAAATACGAAATATTAAACTTCCTGAAATATACAAAAAGTATATTTATAATTATAAATGCTCAAATCCTCGCTTTACATCGTTTCCTTTTCCAAAATTAAAATATAACCTCAAACAAACCCGTCATGTAATATTTTACGGCAAGAAACACCACACGCTTTTTTAACTGCCATGGACGGTTGTACTAAGTCCCTGAGCGTTAGGGAGACAGTGACTTGGGCTTTTATATTGATTATTGTTAACTTAACATTCACTGCCTACTGTCTTTTAAAAATATGTTGTTCAGAAAAGGGTGGGGGTGGGTGGAAAGGATCAAGTTCTATGTAACTTTTGGCAATGAATTAAAATGTTTGCAATTCCTTCAGAAAAAAACAACAAAACAAGCATGACATTGAATTTTCTCTATCTTCACCCTTCCAACAAATGAGATTTTAAAAATAAAAACAACCTACAGCAAACAAAACATTAATTTGTCAGTGGCATTTTGTTGAGTAACTTTAATTGTGTAATTTAAAACTTGGCTGGTAAAAAAATCTTTGGTTGTCATGGTGTTTCATAGAATAAAACCCTTATACAATTTTAAATGTTAATTTTAAAGCAGTTCATGGTCTAGCAGATATTTTAAGCCCTCAAGTGGAGAACAGTCTAGAAAATTCAATTTGAAAATGGTTATTAATCATGAAGAGACTTTTGGGAGTTTAAACTGTTTTGAATTAAAATGGGATTTTCTAAATTCAATTGAATTGATAAAGGATACAAAGTTTCTGATCCCACAAGTAAAACAAAAGCTATGCTTTATGTAAGATAGTTACTAGAAATTATTTAGGAAGTTTTAAATACAATTTGAAAAGAGACAACATTTATAAACCATGTGTTTTCCTGATTTCTGCAGATTTAAAATATCATGTGATCAGCCCAAATAAACTCACACCAGGAGAAAGCTTTGTAGTCAAACTAGATTCACATTCCAGGCTGCGCCGCCAAGCTGACACTAGTAGCTCTGCAAGCCCTGGCTTAGCACCAGATCATTCCAGTCAAACGCAGCCTGCTGTAACCACAGGTACCCAAATAATAATTATTTAGGCCAACATTTCAGTTTCGTACTTTTAACATCCAAAAGTTTTATAGTTTAAATCTCAAATGCTATGTTTATTTATTTGATATTATATTTTATATGCCTCATGGCTACATTTGGTTAAAAATTATGTTATATAAAATCCAAAGAAGGAACAACTCATCTTATTCTGAAGGGTAAAAGAAATGTCATTTTTCACTTTCAATGAAGAAAATTAATTTTTGTTTATTAAGAATTTAAGATATGGTTTTTGAAAGGGAATAGTTTCTTTTAACTTAAATTTGCAATATTAAACTAAATTTTTAAATGTTTGGCATAGAAAAATCTATTTTATCCATCCATTTATATTTTTTTAAAATTAGCTCTCATAATATAATTTAGGCCATTCCAGATTCTTTATGGGCTAATAGCTATCCCTCAGGATGTAGTACTATTTAAAAAGATCATATTTTGACATTTACAATTTAAAAAAATAATTTATATCCATTCTCTCATTTTGACATTTACAATTTAAAAAAATAATTTATATCCATTCTCTCTAAGGACCCTCAACTCATTCACCTGGAGATGGTGCGAGCTCTAAACCCACTTCTACTGTTGCTTCGACCACCAGTTATATTCAAACCAGTAACGGTGCAGTGAATGCTAATGTATCTGCTAATGCATCTACTGGGTCCTCAACTGTAGCATCTACTACTATTGCAGATCCTTTTGCTGATTCAGATGTTATTCATGTAGGTTTTTCCATTCATCATTTGCATATAAAAAATCCTGCTCCAAACATATTTGTTCTTTTTATCGGAATTTATTTGTTTGTGTAAATAAGTGTCATTTTCTATAAAATAAGAAAAAGTTTGCCTTTTTTGATATATACTTTTTTTTAGATCCTAAGTTCCAAGAACCATTGGAATTTAAAATTATTAAATATCATTCAGGAAATATACTTCTGCTTTGACATCACTGCCAGAGATTATGTTAAAAAATTAACTGGGCTATTGACTTATTTTTATGTAAAGCAATTTTAATTTAAAGTAGCACTTTTAAGTATGAGTTGCTATGTAGATTTTTTAAAATAAGAGATGAAAATTGCAATTTTTTAAAAACCCACAATTATTTTTAAAATTACCAATTAGTTATACAGTCAAACTTCATAACAGCTCCTCTTGAGTTTTTAGCATAATAAATACAAATTATTTGAAAAAGTTGCTTCCTTAACAAGCGAAGATTTGCATAATGAGGGACCCAGAAAGGGAAAGCCCCCTTTTTCCTAGAAATTCATTTCTGAGCTGGCACTTCCGCCTGATGTATTATTCTGTGTTAAGCACTCGGTCTGTTAGCGTATTGTTTTGTGTGTGATCAACTGTTATTACAAATTTTGTATTCAGACAGTATTTGAATTTTTTAATGTGCAAAGTGTAATAATCTATGCTAAAATGTCTTCAAAAAAAAAAAGCACAAGAAGACTATCATAAGAGAGAAAAAAAAGCTTTTGAAATAAAACAAAAAACCATTGAAAAGTTAGAACAAGGTTGCTAATCTGGCGAGCATCTACAATCGGCCAAAATCAGTGATCTGTTTTATTTTCAAGAACAATTTTGGAGGTGGATACTTCAGGTGGAGTGTCAAGAATGCTTCGAAACGGATACTAAACATTTTTGTCACATTTTGATGCGTCTGCAAAATCATATGTATTTGGACAGTTTTCTAATTGTAAAGGAATAATTGTTCTCATAAATTCATATTTTTGTTTACACTTTTTATTTCAAATCTAAATTGTATTCCAGTTGTTTGACTCTTAAACAATTCATAAGTAATTTTATTTGAATAAATGTCAATAAATGTTTTTTGAAAAGTGTTGTTTATTTTTCAGCATGGAACAGATGATTGTATTTAACATTGATTTGTGTTACAAAAATTGTTTTGTATACCGAGTGTTTTGCTTAATGAGTAAGATTCTGGAACGAATTAAACTCGTTATGAGAGGTTTGACTGTGTCATATAACTAATGCACTTTTTAGTTATATTCTTCATTGTCAAATTATTGGTAGGTTTGGTAAAATTTCTTGGAATCTTTTTCAGGATTTTCATGATTACTATACTACAGATGTGCTCAAGAGTAAAGGAAATGAGTACTGGCAGGAGCTTGCAAATGTACCCCGCCATGAGACACTTTCCACTGGACATAGAGTGGCAGCTGTAAGTTTACAAAGATTTGCATTAATATTTAATCCAATGCTTGTTTTGAAATTCCCTTTTTTATAGTTGCATTATGATTTTAAACTGGAATTTAGCTTTTCTATTTTCAGTCTCTTTGCAAAAAGTTTCTTAACATTAAAAAAAAAATGTTCCTTTAAAAATGGATCTTTTGTCATTTACTCAAAGGACAACATGTTCTTCTTAGAAGAATTTTTGCAATGCATACAATAATTGAACACCCTAATGCTAAAGTACTTAATTCACATTTTTGTCAAATTCAAACTAAACAGTAATTATTTAATATCTTGTTAAAACCATTCCACTGTATATATTTGAAAACAATACAATGCAACTAGGTCCAATTTTTTAATAGCCAAGAAATTAAAATGCTGTCATAAAATAGACAAAAATTAAATTTAAACTTGATTATCTCAAAATGAAAAAAATTGTGACTTAAGTACTTTTTGCACTAAGCTCTTCAATTAGAGAATTCCAAACACATTTTAACTAAACTTTATAAATCACATGGTAAGAACCTGTGATCTTAGCTGTCTAAAATTATTACTATTGATTTATTACTAATGATCCTACACATGGAAGAAAATCTCGAGCCTGCACTCTTCATGGGGCTTCCCAGAAAACCCCCTCAGCTCTCTGGCCCTCTAAGGGACGTAAAACCTGAGAAGACCCCCGGAGCGGTCGCTTCTAGAAGCTTTCGAGTCTCTATGATTAGGACCGCAGTGCGGGGGATCATCAATGACCTACCTAGAGTGTAACCCCCTTTGAAGGATTCTTTACAACTGGTGTCGGCTGCGTTCTTAGTGGTTCCTTTTGCTAATCTGTACTGGCAGTCCTGGCCCTGAAGTAGCGTTGCTAGTAAATTGAGGGGGGCGAAACTGTCGCTTCGGAGTAACCCGACCCTCAACGGGTTCTTTGGTTTTCATCATCAGCATTGCATCTAAATGCTTTGCCTAAGATCCGTACAGCAACAGTATTCATATGTGACTAGCACTTAACACATAACATATCAAACTATCATTGCCTGCCAGGAGTTGTATATTTCAGGTTGCAGTCAACTCTGCGACCTTACTCGTCTGTCAACCACGTAGAGGCCATCCCTTCTCGACAGTGATTTATTACTAACTAGTTCAATTTTATTTATTCTCTTTAAGAATATAAAATAACATGATATAAGATTCTTCTATGTGATATGTTATTTATATTTGTAAAAAAAACAAAAAACTTTCTGTTTACTTATTGATCAGGTGATCTCTCTCAAGTTTCCATTTCATTTTTATGGACATGAAGTTACCAATGTTACAGTTGCCACAGGAGGTAATTGCCAACAGACATTTGCTTTTTTTTCCCCTCACATTTTCAGATGTTTATTTTTATTTTCTATGTCAATTGAATTAATCCTATATCATCAACAAGTAAAATGTCTTTGTTTTTATTCCCCTACCTCGGGAAAATCCTATTTATGTATGTTAAAAAGTTTAAGCTCACCTGTCAGTCACCAGCCAAAATTACTTCATGATTTTTTTGGCTTTAATCTATTGTTAATAGAAGCATTACCAACTTCAAAATACCAGAATGTTAAGAAAAATGTTGTGTACATTTATTATTTATTTTTCAAATGAATTTTTTTTTTTCTGTTTCTTAATGTAAACTCTTGTTGTTATGATCTAAAGTTAATTTTTACGCCTGTCTTTTTCAGGATTTATTTACATGAGCCCCTTTCTGCACCAATGGCTTACAGCCACCCAGTACATTGCCCCCTTAATGGCTAACTTTGATCCATCATTGAGCAAAGATTCAGGAGTATACTACAAAAATGATGGTCAGAAACAACTTTATGATCTAAAAGATATTGTTAAAACATGCAAATTAAAAATGTTGGAAAGTCGTAATCTTTGAGCATTGTCTGCAGTATTATCCCAATTAACATTGATTGACCATGTCCTTTATTTAAATATTGAGCCCTCAATTAAGGTAAAGTGTATTTAAAAAAAAAAAAGTATTAAGATTTTTAATTTTTAAATTAAAAATATACATATATCATTGCTAAGAGATTACGACACTACTAACTGAAATTGTTTTAAAAAATCTACCATAAAGCTTTTTACTATTTATATTTTAAAGAGCACATCAAACAAGGAATGATTTCATTTTGTTGAAAATGCTGCTCCTAATTGAAGAAAACAAAATTTGCCTCCATATTTTAGGATGGTGGGTTGATATTAGTGGTTAAAATAACCCAGCAAACTATGAAGGCAACAATGCATGAATTACTCATCTATAAAAGTTATTAAAAATTATGTTATGCATCAAGTAAAGCACTTCATGAGAATCTCTTTAAGCAATACCCTTTAAAGTTTGCCACTGGACTGGATTTTCATGTCCTTGAAATCTATCAATATTTTTATTTTTCTACATCCTTTAACATTTATTCCTTCAATATTTGAATTTCCATTTTTTGAAAAAATGATGTACCAAACAAGTTTTTTTTGTTATTTTTAAGAATCAATAATTAAATATTAGTAATTTTAAAAGAGATATTTTACAGTCTTTGTGCTATCCATATTATTTTATGAACCAACGTTTTAGCGCTTTTTTTTTTAGAGCATTTCAGAGTAAATGCATGATTGAATGAATCAGTGATATATCCATCCATCCATCCACCCACCCATCTCTCCCTCTCTTTCTCTCTCTCTCTCTCTCTCTCTCTCTATCTGTCTGTCTGTCTGTCTGCCTGCCTGACTGCCTGCCTGTCTGTCTATCTATATATCTATCTAGTCTGTCTGTCTCTCTGTCTGTCTGTCTGCCTGACTGCCTGCCTAGTTGTCTGTCTGTCTGCCTGACTCCCTGTCTGTCTCTCTGTCTGTCTGACTGTATCTATCTATCTATCTATCTATCTCTATATATAACTATATATCTTTAATAGATTATATTAACTTCCATGTTACTATTCATATTTATAGAGGACAAATTCACAGTCGAATGGAAAAATGTCATGTTGAAGGATCAGAATTCAAGTGAGTATATAAACTCTTTCATATTTTATATATTCTTTATATTTATTAGCCCAATGTGTCATCCATAAGGGAGTAAAATGTGTTTATTAGTCCTAAAGCAAAATTTTGTATATCTAAATGTGGAATGGAACTTGACTTGCAAATATTCTAAGAAATTCTGAGCAAATGGATTATTTATTATATTAAAATATAATAAAACATGAAGAGCATGCAATCATGAGTCTTTATTCAAACCCAGGTGGCAACTTCAGTTTTCAAGCCATTCTTCATAAAGATGATGTGATTCACTTTGTGTACAAATCAGTGAGTACAATACATTATGGTGTTAAAGAATAGGGTCATATTAAAGATTTCTAATTTTTTAAATTAGCAAAATGCTACAATATTTGCAGTGCTCTTGTGGGTTTGTGAATTAAACCTGAATAATATCTTGTTCCAGTCATAGAATGTAACCATTAAAAAAAAATTATATCTGTAATAGGTCCCTATCTCTGTTCGAGGGATTTCAACTGATGAGCATCCTGTTAAAATTGGAATTTCTGATGCCTACTATAATGACACTTATATTCCTGAATACAGTAAGACATGTTGGTCAAATGTTTCTATAATTATATAGTTAAGTAATAAAACGGGTCACAAACTTAAAGGTATCATAATGTTTCAGTCAACATCTATTTTACTAGCATGCAAAGAAACTATTAAGAATTTCAAACATTGGAAATAAAAAAAGAGTTTCACATGGTCTGACTGTGTTTTATGCTTTTTTTCCCCCAGAGATCAAGAGGAGGACTATTTATGAGTACCACAAAGTTTCAGTCAAGATAGATACTGTGCAGTCTGGCACAGTCATTGTGTTTAAGCCACTCCCTAGTAAGATTTTTGCTGAATTAAAATATATTTTCATTTACTTTGTGAAATAAGTTGATCCCATGGTTAGCTAAGATTTTAATTATCCAACATGCATATTTATATAATAATGAAACTTTGTGATTTATTCACAACCAATAACTTAAATTATTTAAAAAATGGGATTCTAAGTACTTGAAAATGATACACACAACAACAACGCATTACATGATATAACCACACTATGAATTGCAAATGAAAATCTGCATCTATTTTGGTTGGAGACAAAAAACAACATTAAAAAAAATTCTCTAGCAATGTTCCCTTTAGGCTGCGCAGATATCTGAACGACACCGCACAGCAGTTTAGAATTTCAGTAAATTTTGTAATATAAAGCACAAAAAGCTTTGCACACGAGATTTTTTACTTTGCACACTGACCAACGAACCTTAGAGGGAACATTGATCTCTAGTTTTATTTGCTATGGCTACTTAATAAAAGAAATACAGGTTTTCATTTGTGTGTAATTTTTAAATTTTGATATATTATTTACACATATCAAAATAATTTTATTGCTAATGAGGCTGTATCGTGTTTGGCTCATCTACCAGCTTGCAACAGGCTATCAGATTGTAATACATGTATCAAACATGTGGATGTGGCCTTTGATTGTCGATGGTGCAACACTATTGGAAGGTGCTCAGATGGGCTTGACTGGTATCGTCAGCACTGGGACAAGGAGGGATGTCAATTAGCGGTATGTAGCTAATTCAGAGTTTGATTGCATGATATTTTGTATATACACTCTTAGTTGTGGTATTACCAAAGTAATGTGACTGTGTTTCCGTATATTTAGAAGATGCATGAAACCTGTTCTTGTTGAATAGCATTATTGTCACAAGGCATGTCTATTAAATTGATTTTTAATCATTTCGGTTTAGATAATAAATTACTGTGTACATGTTATATCCAGAAATATTAAAATGTATACTAAAAAATATTAATGCTTATATAATTTTAAAGAAAAAAAAAAAGATATATATATATATATATATTAGGGCTGCAGAAATTATCTATTAATTTCTCGATTAATAGGTAAAAATTTTTATTGATTAAAATTATTTTAATCGATAAAATAGCGATAATAATTATTTTTTTCTTTCTTTTTTTTTGTTTTAACTTATGAAATATATTTGTGATGATAATACCGATTTATCAATAAATAATCTATTATTAATAATTAAAAACAGTTGCTTTTTTACATGCAAACTTCCCCATTAAAAAAAAATATTTTTAAAGTGTAAACTTTCAAATAAGTTGTTTTATAATTATAAGGAAAATTATATCAACAATTAAACATAGTTTTTACTTAATGAACAATAACACAATTTAAATTCATTGACATTAAATTGAACTACTTATATCTAAATAATCAAATAAGAATTGCCTGTTTTTGTTACTTCCCTTTGTAATTGTTAGTTTAATGACGTCATACATCTTATTTTTAGCGTTAATCAAAATTATCGATTAATTGTTTGTTCTGTAATTTTTCAAAAATTAACGATTAATTTTAAATTAATCAATAACAGCCCTAATATATATATATATATTACTTTAAAAAAAAATTTAAATAAGCATCTTTAATAACTCTAGATACAAATTGATAAAAGAAATGCTTAAATTACGGTAAATTTTATATACAGTTTTTAAAAAAAAATGTTATATTTAAACATAGATTTAACATGACTGGTGAAAGTTAACACATTTTTTTCACAAACTTACTTTGTTCACTTAATAAATATGTTTACACTTACATATTCATCATTTTAATGAATTATGTTCTTCTCTTTTCTTCCATCTTATGCCAACACATAAACATTTAATTCTTAACAAAAATTTGGTTATATTTTGACTGTTGATTGGAAAATGGCTAATTCCTTTTTATTCTTAAGATACTTACAAACAAAAAAGCTGAGTTTGGCAAAGTCACATAAGTTTCTCCTTGCAGATTGTCTCCACTGTAAAACACAAGCCTCAGTCATTTTCTCAGTTTTCAAAATGTGACAGCGGTAATTCTTATAAATTTCTTTGAAAGGCCACCATTGAGTATTTAAAGTACCTATGTACATGAAAGATGGGTGAAAGTTTCAACTAGAAAACACATGTTATAATAAAAATAACATACTTTGATCACATTTCAGTACATTTTTTATAATAAAAAGTATACTTTTCTTTTTCTTCAAAAATTTCTTTTAAGATCTCACGACATTAAAATTGATTCTTGTCAGTTTGAGTGACAAATAAAATTTTTGATCTGCATTTTGCTTACATGCACCTGAACGTGTTTATACAATGTTCTAGAATCTATCTGCAACACAACAATGCACTGAGATTGCACCAACAACCTTCATGACACTGTCACCAACCAGTGGTCCTAGCACAAATACTATAACTACTGTTGATACCTTGAAAACTGGTCGATCTAAAGAGATGAATGATTGTGGTGTAAGTGTTCCTGGGAAATTTTCATATATTGATTATGCTAATCACGGAAGCTTTCTTGATTATAACCATTTTCTTTATTTTGGCTGTTTTCATTAATCCTGTTGCTTACCATTTCTCTTTGTGTTATGTAAAAATGATAATGTTAAAATGTCTAATATTTAGCTTTGATTTACAATAAAACAAATCAAACCTAAATCTAACCTTAATTTTATTCTGTAAATTCTTATATTCAACTTTCATTTAGATTCATTTTTGTCATGGTAAAACAACAGTTGGTAGTATGGTCTTTACACTGAACTCACAAAATTAGAGACCAGTTAGGTAAAGACTATGATGAAATGTTTTAAGCTCATGAAGATCCTATAAAATATTATATCTTGGAATAACATATGATCCACTTACCCTGACCTTCTCACCCCTCCTGCCACCTCGACTGCCCAAAGTACCACATGCTTAGAGCCTTAAATTTTAATGTTTTAGAAACAAATGTACCTGTGTATCATTTGTTAGTGATGTGTCTTCTGGAATAAAATTGAGAAATCTTCATTGATTAATTTATATTGCTGATATTTAAATCATTGCCTTGCCCTTCCTACCGCTAAATCAAAATGCTTATTTCATCATACAAAAAAAAAAAAACCCACCTACATTAAAAATATTTAAATACTTAAAATAGAAATCTGTTATTTCCTGCCTGCCTTGTCTCAGTACATTAGATTTAAAATTATCTGAAAATGGTAATTGAATTTAAAAAATTTTGCACTTCATATTTTAAAGTTTATTTTTCTGGCTAACCATTTGATAAATACATGGATGGTTGAATTTTGTTCTTGTTTTTCTGATGCTTTGATTACATTTTGAGTTAGATCAAGATATACATGGAACAATAACTGTATAAAAAAAATAATTCTTTTTGATGGAATATACTGCCAAATATACTGTGGTCGAGAGGTAGCGCTCTCGACTGTCATACCGATGGTCACGAGTTCGAATCCACACGAAGGTGAGGATTTGTTCTTGGGGCCTGAGGAGTCCCCGAGTCACCCAGCTCCGAATGGGTACCTAACTAGACAATAGTTAGGCGGCTGGGGTAATGCGTGGAACCCCTATAGCCGTGGCCTGTGACCGCTACATCACTTGCCAAAAGATCATCTCTCATGGTCTGTGGACGCAATTATCTTCTGCATAGAAGGAGCGTCTGTATATCTAAGATAAGATAAGATAAAATCAGGATTCTGAAGACATTCGTTTTCATATCAATTAAAACACTTCCCAAACAAAGCTGAACATGTATTCGGATAATTTTGAAAACTGAAAAATTTTATTCCTTTAAACATTTCTAATAATTTCTAAGTTTTTTTTGAGGGTCCGTAAATGGTTACATAAAAAAAGCTTATTTAAGTGTTGATTTGCTGGATGGTTTCATTATGAATAATAGAGTAATTTTAAAAAATGAAAAAATAGAGGAATAGTTAAAAATGCATTTTCAAGAACCAGCTGTAGCCAACTGTAAACCGTTGCTAAAATTGAAAATAAACATTAAGATTGAATGAATTTTGAACATAATATAGATTCAGATGGCCAAGAAGTAGAAAATGATTAATTTCGGGACCATGCTGTGAATAAAATATTAACACTTTTAATTAATTTTTGTTTGTGTGTAAAAAATATAACAATAATAACTACAAAACATTTAGAATACTCTCAGAGCCAAGCAGATATTGTTACAGGCATATGAAGGGAACATCAAGAATTTCAGATATTAAAACAAAGTTATGTAATAGTGGCATGATGAATGATACAAATGTATAGTATAATTAAATTATAGTATATGTTTCTTTAGTTGTTTATTAATTAATTTTTTGTTTAGAATAAAGAATGCATTCTCATATATGGGTGTTTTTAAGAGATACAAAGAAGCCTTTCCTTGTTTTTATCTTAATTTTACTCTTGCACCTCTATTTTAGTCTAGGTCATAGACTATGCTTTATTACATTCTATATAATAACACTGTTTATCACTGTTTCCTTATTGCCTTAGTACAAAGATGCTACAGAATTGGAGTTAACGTAAAAAAAATGTTGGAGTTATGTTATTTATCAATTAATGTTAGTTGCTTCTGTCCCTCCTGTAGCACTTTGATATATTTATTATAGCACACAAATGCTTCGGAGATATGCTCATCTCTCCCCCCACCTACGAAGCCTATAATAGACCCTCTGAACCCCAGTTCACAGAACATCAGTCCACAGACTCCCAGTACACAGAGTACACAGAACATCCGTCCTCAGAACCCCAGTACACAGAACATCCGTCCTCAGACTCCTATCTCACAGAACCCCAGTTCACAGAACCCTGTTACTCAGGGCCCCAACTCTCAGAGTCTAAGTTCTCAAAATGATTGTAATGTAAGTATCTTACTAGGTGCACACAGCATGAAGATTTGCTCCCCATGCCAACTTAAATACAACATTTTTGCATGCTTTAGATTTCTTTTGTGTAACAGGTGATGATTTTTATAGAATAGAAATTAACCCAGAAAGCTCCTTCATATTTAGCATGAACAGTGGTATCAATAATAATGGTTCAATATAACAACTAACTGTCTGTCATGAAAGTAGCCAGAAATTTTTTGTAGATATTGGACAGTAGAAGCACGAACTTGATTACTAATTGCTTTTGGGTGGGGTAAATCAATAATGCATGTAGAACTTGCAAGGGGGTGGAAAAAAGCTTTGAGGCATGTATTTATTCAAAATTATAAAAATATTTTAAATAACTTTAGAATTGATTATTTATTATTGAATCTAACTTTTGGTCTGGTCTAAATGAAAATGTAACAGCTATGCTTGAACAGGGAAAAAAAATACTGAAGACAATGGATACTTCCCCATAAACACAATCATTAATCATTTTCAGCAATGAACCATTTTATAAAATGTAAGAAATTTAAATGATAAATAAATGAACTGAATAATGTTATGACTTATTAACTATTACTTATCAACTCATATCTTATAACTCTTTTAAGTTAGAGTGAAAATATTGAACAACAAAGTTAAAACTCTAATGTCTTCTCTCTCAAAATTTAGATAAGTCTTATTGTAGGGAACATGTTAGTTCACAAAGCAAACACTTTCTTGCCTCACATGCTTTGTAGCATCCGTTAGTCTGCAAAGCAAAGAGAGATTAGGTTACCTCACCTGCTTGGTGGCAACCTGTTAGATTAAATACTTGTTTGCCAGAAGGCATAGAAAACATTTATAAAATACAGGTGTTCCATTTTGGGTTCTATATTATCCACCTACACACAGCCTGATCATTGAGATTAACTTTGTCAAAAGTGGGAAATTGAAAGAGTAAATTAAAGTACACAAATATTCTTCCTTAAAATTGAAATATTATGTCTTGTTTTTTTGAAAAAATGATATTAACAGGGTAATTCTAAAAAAATTCATTCTTTTTTTTAAAAAAAGAAAAAGGGGGTTGCAGGAGAAACCTCAAACTTCTCTCATCGATCTCCGCTGCCGTCCCTTTTTCGGACATAGTGTTTATGTTTTAATATTTTTATTTACATTTCATTTTCGCTGAAGGCCTTAAGGGCTGTCCATAAAGTATGTCATGCTCCAGAGGGGGGGAGAAGGGGTGTGACAGTTGGGGGGAGGGCCATGTTTGATGTCACAGTGTTTTATGTTACATTTTAATTATTTTGTTAATAAAAAATATATTTTTGTACAAAATTGTGACGTACTTTGGGGGGTGGGGATCCGAGATTTTTGACAGGGGGGAGTTAAAATTGGTAAAAAATAGTGTGATGTACTTACACATTTTTTTTCAATTTTTTCCCCCAACGTTTTGATGATACAAATAAACAGTGTTGGAGACAACATAAAAGTAAATAGCAGTTAAAATTTCTATTAATTAAAAAGCCATAATTTTGTGTTAAAATATTATATAAACATGAGTCCAAAGCAGCTTTGGTGTTTCGTATACAATAACACAGTTAGATATTGACAGAGAAATATTCCTTTATATGTTTTTCTTTCTTGCAAGAAAATGATAGTACACAATTTTGTGACACTTCCAATCTAATATAATATTTGAAGTACAAATGAAAAATGTGTACCTAAGTAGGTATGTGACTTGCACCTGACAAATTAGATGTGTTATTTTGTTCAAGATAAAATTAAAAACTATAAATACTTTTAAATTTTATTATGAAAACTGAAATTTTTGTTATTCATATCATAATACACTTTTAAATAATTTTCATGGAGCACATGTATGAAAATACTGAACCTTGTAGTTTTAAATATTTTTTTTTAGATGATATGCTCATAACAATGTTTAACAGTGTTGAGACTAATATCATGTGTGATCATGTCATTGTTTGAAAGTAATTAACTCTTCTTGGTAACTCTCTTTGTGCTTACCAGTAAGACAAACTGAGTTTTTTTGTTTTTTTTTTGAGCTAGTAAAGCTGAAGCTGTTCTATAAATCTTATTTCCATGAATGTTTGCATTTTTTAGGTAATACATTTATTGTCCATTAGTTGCTTTGATTATACCCACTTCCTCTCTTATTTTTGTATGGCTCTGTATTTATTCTGGAAAACTGGTAATGTTTTCTGAAGATTGTTTGAATTTTTTAAAAATCAAATCCAGTCTGCAGCTGATGAATTTCTTATTATTTCTGTAAACTTGACATTCATGTTTTTATTTATAAAAAAAACAACATTTTTCTTCAAAGCTATGATTCCTGCAATTATTGGACTTTTTTGAGAATGTTAATATCATTGTTCTCAAGACAATGTCATTTGTAAATGTTTCATAATGAAAATTTTTATTATATAATATTTCTTAAATTAATGATGTTGAATGTTAAACTTTTTACAATACATTAAAAATTTTACCCACAGTGCCTTCAAATAATGGTGAAGTCTTCATTCTCTTATTCAAACCAACTCAAATATCTCAACATGATTACTATCAGAATCTTAAGCTGAATATATTATAAAAAATACTTTGCCTCTATTTTGTGTGTTTTGCTATAGCACACTAAAGATTCTAAGGAGTGTGCTTCTCTTCCTCCTCCCCGGAAACCAATAATAGATCCAATGAAAGGTGTTGAAACAAAAAACCCCTGTGAGGTAAGAATGGAAGTAATCTTGATGCATGCACAGAGCATCTGGTAACATTTCTCACACTAATTTTTGTTTGAATGTTAATTACATTAAAATAATTTTCTTTTTTCACTTTTCTGTTATTTAGTTGATCAACTTAATTGACTGTTGAGTTCATGTGTATTTATTGTTTTTAATTAAGAAAGTTGTTGCATGCTTTACTAATAGAAGAAAGTGCTTCCAGTTCAACATGAATAAAAATATGTCAACTCCATTTCCAATTTAGGTTTGAGACTGTGGAGTGTGAAGGCTATTTAGTATTTTAGGTGGCTTCAAGCAGAAGATTAAGTGGTGCATCCATTGGTTTTGACATGCTTTTTTAAAAAAATGATTGACCTTAAATAATTTAGCCATATTTCTATATTTATTATATAAGAAAAAATCCTGAAGTTATTAATTACAATTTTTAATTCTTAACATTGAGTATATTAGTGTTTTTAAAAAAATAAATAGGCAGGGTCTCTATTCTCTTTATTTTGTTTTTATCCTTTTCACTTTTTATGACATGGATATCATACCTATATCTAGTTTAATGTACTCATAAATTTTCTTGTCTAATATAAATTATTTTATGGAATACACTAAATATTCAAAAGTTTGTTAATTTCATTTTTACAAGATTTTATGGCCTGGTGAATTTCCCAATGTGGCTTATTTAATATCATTCTGCTGTCCCTTATATTGTCATTTGTTTTGCATGTCATAAAATGACAAATACTTATTAAATCTTCCAGCTTTAAAATTTTTCATTTATTAAATAATTAATGTTATGTTTATTTTAGCTACTTCATAAAGGATGTTTTGCACATAGTCTTTGATTTGTAAATAAAAATCTTTGTGTGTGTGTTGTTCTACTATGAATATAAAAATAACCATTCATATTTACCGCCTGAATCATTATGAGTATTTTCAAAAATTGAAGAGCGTACATTTTTTTCAATGCTATTTTGGACTAGCTACAAAAGAAACGCCAACTCGTCTATTTAATTTTAATAATTTCTCAGAACATTTGTTAAACATTGTGCTACATATCAGTAATTAACCATTTGCCAATAAAAACGTGTTTTATTAAAACAAATTATATTTTAAATATAATTTGGCTGATCCCCCGGGTATGTGAGTCATACACACAAAACTATCTGAAACTGGTAAAAATTACTAATATAAATAGGGATTTTTAGAGATACATAATTGATTAAAATGTAATAAAATTGAAAGGGCTTTTTATTAATTTGGAATTTCTATATTTTTGCTCTCATACGGTTCACAAAATTGTTCACTAGTATGTGTTTCAGATTCAAGGTCTCATCAGTTTGTAAATCCAAACTTTCCTAAGCTGCCAAAGAATGCCCCCACCCCTTTTTTCACTTAAAATTCAGACCGTCAAAGATCAATGGAGTATTATTGCTAATTTAAGTGCTAATATGTGCAAAGTATTTTTGATTTTTCCTCATAAAAGTTTCTAAAGGATACGAAATTGTAAACTCTTAATGTTTTTAATTTCTAATTATACGTTCCAATACACACGTTCATGGATGTGTTTTATTGACAATTTGCATACACATTTATTCAATATTGATGAGTTGTTAACAAAGCAAAATTGTCTAATGTAGTTAGCTCAATGTTTTCTTACTATGTCACCTTTCTTATTAGAAGGAACTTCCAATAGGTTGCCTTGCTTTCCATTATCCCTTTTTAATAATCTCATTGCTTGCTATTTTAACTTGGTGGATTGAGATTAAACTTCCAAATTTAGAAATACATTATTAATTTTACTTCAAAATATCAATTCATTTGTTATATTTAGATGGAAAAGCACATAAATACCTTGATATGGATTTCAAGATTTTAAATGCATTATAGATTATCAATGGCTTTCAAAATATTATTTTTATAGTGTGCAGTTTCATTTAGACAGAGCAATTGGAATTGTTAAAATCTTTTTAAGGGTTTATGGCGCTTTGATAAGTTAAAAGCAACCTAGGAATATTAAAAATCTTCATATGAATTGAATATGACTATAATTGGCAGCTAATTGCAGTATGTTGACAAAATTTCTTTTCAGAATGGGAAATGCACCAAAAAGAGTGAGTTCCCTGTGGCTGTAGTGGTTGTAGTAGTTCTAATAGTCTGTGGACTGCTGGGAGCAGTTGGAGGATGGCTTTATTATGCTTACACCCATCCAACTTCCAAGTCAGGCATGTGGTTGATGGAGGTTAGTTGACGTGCACATGACCCAAATTACTATCAATCCATCATGGGTTTTTTCCCCCTTAGGGGATAAATTGAAGATCACAGGGACAAGGGAGGGTGGGACATAGTCTCCTTAGAAAATTAATATAGCTTTTCAAAGATGCTTGGTCTCTGCAAGAGGACAAAAAAATAACCCCTATCTATTATTGTGTCTTGTTTGAAATATTGTTAGTTTTACCTTGCTGCATTGAGCCTTAGTTATTGCAGCATGGGAATTTATTTATTTCATTATATAAGCTCTGCCATTATTTTTATTTATTTTTTTTTGGCTGCTGCAGCCCTGAATGTTTGTGCCTTAACAAATATTCTTTTAATTAAAGAAAAACGAAGATTATTTTTTAAAAATTGTTTCTGTTTTCATTATCTTATTTTTAAACATTTCATACTATAAAATTTAGCCATACTTTATAACAATTAGATTAGCTTTATGCCAACATATATTCATCTATATGTTTTCAGCACCGACCAAGCCAAATCAAGGCCAATATCAAATTCTGGAAGAGCAACTCAGATGGTGGCACAAAGTACAAGGTTGAGAGTGAAGCTTAATGATGGTTCTGGCTTATCATCAATTTAGTGCTGCTTTGGGGAAAAAGAAGAAACTTAACTATTTTAAGTTTTATTTCAACTAAAAAATTTCAACTATTTTTGCTTAGAATTATGAACTAGTATTTACAACTTATAGCTCTTTCAGAAATCCTATCAAAGGGCAAAATCTGTTCACATTTTTGAATGACACTACTATTGTGTAATATATTTTGAAATTATTTTAAATGTTTCCCTCTGCAACATAATAAGGAAACAATTGATAATTCTTAAAAAAATTTGCTGATTGGAGAAGTCTGCTTTGTAGATTATACTGAAATTATTAGAATATTTCATAATAGTTTGGATGCCAGGAAAGTTCTTTAAAGTAAAGTTGTGTTTTTATTCCCCTCAGCAGTATCTACTTTGTACTCTTGTTATCATCAATGTTTCTGTTGTTAGCCAAAGGGAACTATGGGAAGCGTCGTTCTATGCTTTGTGATACGAATAACTTCTACTCTAAATAGACTTTTTCCATGAGGCGTAATCATTTTCTATAAATTGTTTCATATAATTTTATGAAATCATATGTATGCTGTATTTTTTAAAACATTTTTTAATTTGAATATATTCTTTTAGTTACCAAAAAAAAAAGTTAAACCTTAAAATTTTTAAACATATTTTATTCTTAAAGTTACAAATCAAAAGCCACACCTTACTTATTTTTAGTTCACATCCTATTGTTATTTGTTAATACTATTTAATGAATTCATTTGACTGTCAACATATGTAACAGCAAATTTGTTTTCATCAGTCTCCTAACACATTTAGAGTGGTCTAAAATCAAAGTCTTTGAAGATGTTGAGTGATTATCAATTATGCAGTGATAGATTTTTATCACTTTTATCAGAAAGGTTTGAAATTATTTTTTAACAATAGCTTATGTGTAATTTTAATTTTAAATCCAAAATTAGTTTACCTCATGTTCTGTTACTCAATTTGTTTCCCCTTTTTCCACAATGAGAGGCTTAAATAATTCAACGTTACCCCNCCCAAAGTTATATATTTTTAAAACTGGCTCAGTATTTCCGGTGTGTGAAATTCATTTAAAACTTGAAACATGGAACATACTCATGTCTTGAATCTCAATTCTATGATGAAGTTAATATTTTATTCATAGCTCCATCACAATATATTATTTCCTTTATATTTCTTTATTAGAAGAGCAAACCTTTTAAGACAAATTGTGCAGATGTAAATGTTATTTAAGCTATTTTATGAACATTTTTAAAACTAAAATGATATTAAGAGGGTTGATCATGAAAGTGCATGCAGCTTTTGAATGTTAGAACATGTCAGGAGCAAGGCTGAATATTTACAATTTCTTCTTGTTATTCTCCCTTGTCATAAGTGAATCTCTTCTTTTCTTTGTTTTGTGTAGCATAAGTATGAATAAGCTAAATAATAATCATAGCATTATGCTATCATTCATATAAAGTCTTTCACTTTTCATAGCAAATTTCATTTGCAAATTTCTATTTTTAATAACATATGGCAGTATTGTACAGGAAAGTGAACATTTGAACTTGCATAAATTCATTATATATATGCAGCTATGACTGGCACTGTCTGAACCCTTCCCTAATTTGACATCAATTTAATTGTATTGCAAGTTTAAATTTTTTTTATATACTTAAGTACAGTGAGTTATTTTTCCAATGTTTTACATTCATCTAAAAAGTGTGCAGTATATCAAAAGAAAAAAAAAGAGTACTTTGCAACAAATCAAAAGTGGCATGCGATAGTGTCACCGAAGGACCTTTCCCACTAGATTGTACATGCATAACTTTTATGATTTTCAATGTTTGTTCCAGTCTTCACTCTCGGGCTTACCTGTGCCATATCTCATTGCTTATGCTGACTTTAACTTCATTTTTTTCCTATTCAGACTATGTGATGAAAAAAAGCAAACACTCTTGGTTTGTTGTGAGTCAATAGTTAAAATCAAATTTTATGCTCTGGGTGTTACGCCCAGGTTTCAATTTGGCCTGTTATTTATTTATTTTTGTCATAAAATAACATTGATTACTCTTTTTTAATTTGAATTTATATTATACCATATCACCATATATTTATTTTGTTTATAACCGTATAATTAAATTTGAAAATGTTTTAATTAACCTAATTAAGGGAGTTTTAACTTTTGATCCTCTGTTATATTTTGATATTAATAGTAGATATTTCTTTTAAAATTTAGCTACAAATCAGTGTATTAGATTAAACAAAAAACATTTTTTTCAAATATTTTAATGTTTGAACTATGATTTGTTTTTAAATTATTTTAAAATATTTGAGACAAAATTTTTTTAAGGACTATATTATGTGCATTCTCTAAAAAAATAATTAGTGAATTTTTTAGTTGTACTGACCAGTGTAAACATTAACCAAATCATTCAAGAAGTCTAATATTTGCAAAAGAGATTTACCTCTTTAGCATTTTATGTGACTGTCACTTGGTTACCACAGGCTTTTAAGGCCTGAATGTCTAACATCTATGTAACATATTTATAATACATAAAATCACATGTAAGCAATTACTTGAGATTATTTTGAACTTGTGTCTATTAACTTTAGGAATAATAGAATTCATAAATAAAAAAAAGTGTTACTAGCATTTAACAACATATTAAATGACCAACAAAGTGTATTATCGAAAAACAACAACTTTAGATTAACATTACAAGTTTTACTTTTCCATTAGGCTAAAAGACATTTGTGAGAGTAAATTAAAATTTAAAGGTATTCTTTTTTATTGCATTAAAACACAATGTAAATCTTCATCCTTTTGAGAGAATTAAACCAATTCCTTTCTTTAGATTTGTCCCCCACCCCCCTTTGCACACTCAAAAACTTTGATGAAATCTAACATCTAATTTTCCAATTGCTGCAGATCATTCTGCCTTTGCAATGTCCGATACATTCCAAACAATAAATTGTATCTGTATTTGTTGCTATATATTTATCCAGATCAGTGTATATTCTAATTGAACATCATTGCTCTTATAGGTTGTACATAACAATACATTGTTCATGCTTTTTGCATTCTGGATATAAAATAAATGTATATTTGATACATTTCTATAACAATTTTTTATTTTTATTTCTTATTTTAGAGGAAGTAACATATCAATCCTCTGTGCTTAGAGCAACCAATGTAGCCCTTTACCATGTTTTTTGCTATATATTAACATCAACCTGTTTTGTCAAAATCAGTTTTGAAAAGCATTGCTCAAGTTGCTTACTTAAGAATAATTCCATAACTATATTTTTCAACATCTGTTTATCAGTAGTATTTCTCACTATTGAACTTGTAAGCAAGACTAAAAGAAATGGGCAATTATTTCATAATGTAAGGGAGGGTAATCTGTTTAAATATCAAATATTAAATGTTGTTTTAACTGCACAAAAAAATATACTTTGTTAACATGGATAGCTGTACATCTGTATTTGCTAGAAATATGATCAGCAATGAATATTTTAAAACGTTTAAATTAGTTGAAATCTTTTTCATTAAAAATTGAATACTTTTCTGAAGTTTTGGGATTAAATTATTGCATTGAAGTTAATAAAAATTCATATTTGCATTTAAATTTATTTAATTTCAAAATGTTAGTACTTACAATTTCATAGTTTACCTTTTACATTTTTGCAATGTTTTACATAAATAACTGGTCAAAATGTAAAGCATTTATAAAATAATAACATTTGTGATTTGATTTCTTCATGTTGATTACAGTATTCTGACTCCTGGTCTTTTATCTAGTAACATAGGTTCTTAAATTACTGTTTTGCCTTAAACTACAAAGTTTAACAATGTTTTAAAGAAAAAGGACTTCTTACTTAAATAAATAAGATATTAGATTCTTTACGTTTCAAGAGATTATTTATGTGAAAACTAAAAACTGAAAATATGTTTTTTACTTCACATTTGCCTCGCTTTCATTCATTCAAAAACTAATTCTAATATCAAGCACCGGATACTTAATGGGACTTGTATTATGGAACCTATACAATCATTCGTAAGGTCACTGTTTTCTGAACAATTTGAATCTCATTGACAATGTAGGTGCAATGCTTATTTATGTTCAATTTTTAAGTTCCAAATAAATATCAACAAGGTATTGATATCATTTTAAAATTCAATGAAAATGTCTGTTAACAGGCTTATTACTTATATTAGCCTACCCCTTAAACTTCCATAAAAAAAATTAAAATTAATGGAAATTTTAAAATGAAGTTTAGAAATAAATATTCATCATATCACGTTAAACAATTTGGAGATTTTTTCTAAATATGCGATGGAATTTTAAAATTATTACATTTTGTATCCTTCATATTTATAGGTTGGGTTGGCAATGCTATTTTACCCTGTTTTATTCAGACAATAATAATTCTATCCCTTTAGATATTAATATATATACATATATGAATAAATATATATATGTGAGTGAAATAAAACTTTTGCACTTGTAATTTATTTGTATCTTTTTAAAAATTTTGTAATTTGAAAGTAAAATTTGAGATTTTGTGTTGACTTTATGGTATTAAATTTAATAATTAAATAATCTAACAATAAATTTATTTAAAAGCATTTAATAACTAGTATGTTATTTGCTAATTTGATTGAAATAGTGTGAGAGCTATTTCTTACTGCTATGTGAATTGTCTTTAAGATAAAGAAACTTAGATATAAAATACAGAGTAACTTGGGAATAATCAAGATGTTTTACTAATTTAACACAAGCCTTGAAGTTTTCTTGAAATAAAGAGTGGAAGTAAATAATTAGATCTATGTCAAAATGAATTTAAATCTGATTTTTTTGACGCAAAATTATGTTGAGTAAAAAAAAATTAAATAGATCTTTCTTCAACATTTTAAAGCTAAAGCAATCTGCCATTTTAAATATACAGGTAAGTTAGATGGAGTCTCTGGGACAACACCTGTTTTCTTATCTCTTACTAGTTACTGTTTAAGTTTTGAAATAGTTCAGAATAATATACCAAATGTAAATAAAATCACCTAGCATGAAGTAAAATTTTAATCTTTAAAAAGTTAACAACAAATGGTCAACAAAACTTACAGCAGTATTTTGGAAATAATTCATCTAAATTAGGGCTGGTACTGATTAAAAATTTTTAGTTTCCATAACAGGAAAGAAAAGTTAATAGATTAATTTCAATTAATTATAACACCTTTAAAAATCCAACTATTTCAGAGGTCGGAAACAAGCTACAATTTACAAAATTTCTACTTTTTTAAGAGCCAATAATGTGGGTTTTGAAAATAAAATAAAAATAATTATTAATAGTTGGGCATGGAACAGGAGAGCCGCATCTTGACATGGATAGAGCCGCATGCAGTTGGCGAGCCGCAAGTTGCTGACTCCTAAACTATTTATATCTGATCTGCAACAATCCATGACTTAACTTTTAGAGTTGACACAAATATGTTGTAAATTCAAACTGTAGATCTGATGAAAGTGATTTTTCTATAACTTTAAAAAATTGTAAAGTGTTAGTTTAATTATAAAACTTTACAGTATACTGTCAGTCACTTTACAGTGAGCAAGGAGGCATCACTTTAGCCAGCCACACAGACAAAACAGTCTTAAAATTTTCTTGAAGCAGACATGATCACCTTTTATTGACTATGTATCCTGAAGAACTGAAAAGTCTTTCACACAGAACAGATGTTGCCAATATACAAAGAATCATTTGCAAAAAATTGCTTACGACAGGGAAACAATGGTTATTAAGTTTTCACCACATGAGAGGATCCTCTGGAATGGAATTTTTTCTGAGTACCACATCAGCTTGGCCTCTGCACCGTGCACTGCATTTGATTTGTCTGATTTAATTGCCAACTGCAGTTAGCTTAATTTTTAAAAAAGTGTTTGCTCAACTTTCTGCTTAAATGCTTAGCTTTAACTGCACTGTCATTAGTCGCCATGTTTGTTTATGTCTTCATTTCTAAATAAATAATAACAATGCAAAGGAAAAGTATTCCGTAACAAAAAATAAAAATTATTAATAAATAAAGGCTAGAAATATTTTCTTAAATTCTAACCAATCAAATCAATTATAATCAATTAAAATCTGTAATGATTAATCAATTGTTAATTTCCACAAGCCCTAATATAAATTATTGAATAAGACTTGGACTAGTTATTAAATTTTTTGTTATTTTAGACATAATTTTAATAATTCCCAGAATGAAAACTAGAGGAAACCATTTAAAACAATGCAATTATTTGTATGTGGATCATTAAATATTGAAAATTTATAATGTATGTGATGTTGAATGAATATTAAAAAATAACACCCTTAGTTTTTTGGTCAAACACATTTTTATTGCAACAAAAATTACTAACTACAGATTGAAACATCCCATCTTGCATTCAGAGCAGATCCAACAATGGAAGAAAAAGAAAAGCGACACATGTATGAAACATGAACCTTTTTTTTTTTTTAATTGTATTGGTAAAAATATCAATGACTAGCTAGGACAATGCATCTAAGTTGCATGTTAAAAAAACATTACTTTTTGGGCTAAAATTCATATACTACTTCCAGTTCCTTAAACAAATCAGTAATTTGATCAAATTTGTTGTCCTTTTTAAAAAATACTAGATCATTGTCATACCAGTGAGTATATGTTTAGATTTAAATTTCATCACCAAAAAGGAAATAAAAGTTTATAAATTATTGGTTCATTTTTATTTTCATTCTTCAAAAAAGCGTTTATTAAACCGACAACGATATTTTGCTAATTTCTCACTTGGCTCAAGTAGTATAATTTACTTGATATTCATAAGAAATCCACATGCCTCTTAGTGCTACAAGAAATATTTACTATCATATAATATTTTACTAAAGGAAAAAAGATTAATGAAACACATTATGCACTAGATGATAATGAAATTCTTTTACATGCATCATTAACATAGCACCATTTTGAAAGTCATTTTAAGATACATAATTAAGATAACTGTAAAACAAATAATATTATAATAAATAGTACATAGTAATAATAATTTGTATAAGTGAGTTCAAGAGACATTAAATTAACATGTATTTATTAATATTATTGTAGATTTTACTTAATATTATAAATTGTAATTCAATTATTGTAGCTACTTTAAATAAATGTGTACAAAATCATGACATAAACTATCATAAAGCTACACAACTTCTAGGTAACAAATTAAGCTTTAATTGATTGGGAAAAAAAAGCAATAAATCCTTTAGACAATTAAATAGGATTAGTATTTTTAATGTTGACCAAAGCAGTAAACTTATGTTGCTCCAGAAGAATTAACAAAATTACTTAATGATTAATTTAGAAAACTATGTATAGAAAACTATGTTAACTGTCAATATCTAATTGGGTTTTACACTTACAGGTAAATAAAGTTGACCATAAATTTAAATAATTTCTTTTATAAGATACATTTTAAAAATACATATGAAATTTTAATACTCTAGTTAAAATGGTAGACCTTTACATTATGTTACTATGGAATATTGATCTTCAACTTATCACAAATACAAATTAAATTAAATTCTTGCAATAAATCCATTTAAGAATACAAATTACCCAAACTGTGCTGCTCACAAAAAAAAAAAAATAAAAAAATAAAAAAAAAATAAAATAAATAATCCCATAGCAATTCACAACACACAAAACTTTTAGCAATTAAACACCCCATTTACAATTATTCTATGCCGCGATGAACTACTCAAAAATAGTTATGAAGTAAAATTAAAATAAATATTTAAATTTTTGCATATCAATATTTAAAAAAAAATTGAAATACTATGTTAAGGACTAGAATCATTTGCGTAGTGCAAGAAAATACATTATGAAAATGTAAATCAATTTAAAAATTGTACCTGATTTATTATTTTATTTACAGATTTCAATGATAATTTAACTGAATTTAATGAGACATACTTCTTCACAGCAAATAAGAGTATTAAACTTGTTACAGTTACATATAACACACTCGCTTCATACAATTAATTTAAAGAAGTAATTGCTCCCCTAGGCTCAACTTTTAAACTAAGTTGGACTGTCATATTACCACACATACATATATAAAACAAGTTAATTTATAAATAATTACAATACTTATCCAAGAATTATAAGATAGAAGGCATCAACATTTATATCACAAAATGTTAAAATACATGTAAGTTTTCTTACCAACATTTTATAAACTTTTATGAAACCTACAGAAAAACTACAAAGACAATTGATACAATTAATTCTCATCATATTCACACCACACTTGTAATATTAATTTGGCCAAATTCTCATAATGAATAGATGATTCAAGAAGTCATGGTTGATTATGATTGATGTATGAGTATATTTATATCTATATATCCAAATCCAAAATAGTCTATGAAAATTTTCTCTAGTTAAATATAGTCATATAAAGGAAAAACTTGAGAATCGTTGGACTAAATGAACTTCTCCTGAATAAAATATTTTTAAATTTTATGTCATAGTTTCTTGGAGCTTAATTCAGTCACAAATATTTTATATCCTAATTATTTTCTTTGGATTTTAAAATTGAATGCCGTTTATGTCTCCCACCTAAAAAGTGGAGCTTGAAATAATAATTGCCATAAAGTTAATAATAAATGGAAGCTATATTTAATCCACAATTTTGTTATCAATATCTGATTTACCATTAACCACAAAATACCCCTCTTCCTCTGGCTTCTTCCTTTTGAAAAATCCACACTGAAATAGATATTTCATAGTTGAGAAAGTGAAGTTTTATTTTACTATTAAAGAAATTGATGATTACATTTTAAAACTACTTTTTAGGAAACAACAAACAACCCCGATTAAATTAATGATATTTTTTGTTAAAGTAAGAATTTTTATTAAAAATACACCAACATATTGTGTGCTTAAGGGATGAGTACTTACCCACCACAGTAGTAGTATAAGCAGTAGTAACATAAGAAGTCCAGCAGTTACTGCTAAAGCTATAATCCAAATTGCAACACCTTTGCTAGCTGGCTTCAGTCTGTCAGTATTTACTTTGGTTACAAGCTGAGAGAGGGTAAGTACCAGTAATAAATATTCTATCATCTATTTTAGTATCGAAATTTCTATTAAAAATAAAAATAAATTATGACTATCAATAAATTTATTGGGTAAAAAATACTAAATAGACTAGGTAAAAAAGAGAAGTGCTGTTAATATTAACTTGTTATAAATTAAAAATTGTTCATAAAAACTGAAATAATATAACTGTTTTTAATTTATTTTAAAGACTTACACTCAACCTCTTAGTCTCAAACTTAGAGATATCTACAGTCTTAAAATCATAGGGGACTGATAGAACTTTAGCGTGAGCTATTGAAGTTATGTGGTACATTTGGGTTTCTTCACGTCTCTGCAAGGAAAAAAATGTTATTGACGTAGGTTTCAGAAATGTAAACTCTCGATTTAATTAAGTTGATTACGATTTCATTCATAAAATATGTAAATAATTTCAATGATATGTTGGTTTTTTAGTAAAATTTTTTTTTTAAAGCAGTGTTACCTGAATGAAACTTCTAGCTTTAAGCTCAGATTCAACAGTAATAACAAAACTGTGATAAGGTGCCATGTAACCAACTAAACACTGAATTATTGTGCAGTATTTCTCTGTACACATCTAAAATTATAATAGAGATAGCATTAGTATTTAAATAGTTATGCACACAAAGTCTTTATTAGAATCTATGATTGGACTAACAGCTCATAGAACTAAAGAAATAAGAAAGCAAGCAAGGAAACTAACATAATATTTTATAAACAAATACTGCCATTACATTATGACATTTCAAAGATACTGGTAAAATCATTTTTTTTTTAACTATCTAAAAACCTAATGAAGACCACATTTTTTAAATTGACTAAAAATAAGAAAATAATGTTTTGACTACCAATTTGGGAGTGAGGAAATGGGCATGCCTGGATCTGGAATTTATTGACAACCTATACAGCATGTGCAAATAAAAAACATAGGGCACTCTTGAGGGGATTTAATTCCAAGTTTTCATCCAGGCAGATAAGTTAGCAAGCTTATAAAATGTGGAAATAAAATACCTTCCTCCACATATGATTAAATGTTAACTCAGAAAATTCAATCTTCATTTATTTTTACCATGGATGGCCAGTTTTATTAATAGTTTTTGAATTTTTAAACAAATCTCAAACAAGTTTTATAACATTTTGCAGTTAATACATTGAAAAATATACATGGACGTGGCCTTAAATTTTGTTTTAAGTCACTCAAATTATTACAAAAAGCTCAAGCCCAATAGCAATTTTTCACTATTCTAATAATTTGAAAGTTAATTTTTTAAATTGTTGAAGTTAATTTGTTTTAAAGACTCATGATTTGGACAATAATGAAAAGAAGACTTTGGTTGTGTGTTTTAGTTTTAATTCAATATCTTAAAAATCATTTAAATAATGTAAGTTTAATATATAAAATGGTTTTAAATCTTTTTTTTTTGGTGGAATTACCACAACACATTTTCTAACGTACAATATTTTGTGAATCTGTATTTCTTTTTTCTCTGTCACCTTCATCTCTGTATGCAGTTTGAGTATTTCCACTATCCCAGCCACCAATATCCTAAATCATTTTTTAAAAGAAAATAGATGGGTAAAATAGAATCATAAAAATATAGCAGATTAAGAACTATTATTCTAGGTTTGAAAACTTAATGACCAATTATAATTGATATAAACTTTAAATTTAAGATTTAAAACTTAAACCAGCAAAAATCTACTTACAGAAGCATTATTTGGTGTAATTATAATGATATTGCATTTTCCATTTCCTTCAATGTTAAGCCCTCCCTTCATTACTAGAACTGGATTACCCTGTTTGTCATAACTTGGCCATTTGATTTGTAGTTGTGTTTCATTGGTTGCACTCTGACCTTGGTTTAATAACTAAGGGAATAAAGTGAATTCAAATTATAATATTATTATAAACACTCTTAACCAATAGAAAATTTTTCCCTAATGTTGCAATTTATTTTTGACTTTCTCAAAACCTGGATATCATTAAAATACCTGAAAAACATGTTTTACTGTTCTGCCAATTTCTTCTCCTTTTTGTTCTGTTGTATTGAGAACAATCAGCTCAGGACTTGCCTTTCTATTTTAGATTTAAATGGGAATTTTTAAAAGTTAAACTCCATTATAAAATAAGCATAATTTAATTAAATTATCTTTTATTTCATAAATTGCTACTTCATCAAGAGTTAAATGAATTAAAATAAGTTAAATAATCATAAAATTCCATTGGACTCTTTAAAAAAATCCAAAGAAAAGCCATTTTCATAACGTTGAATAAATTAGGCAGAGTGTCACTATTTCTCAAAACAATGGTAGACAGAGAAATAAAATTGCATGCAGGGCATGTGTTGATATTTTGCATAGGAAAACAAAAGAACCAGAAAAAAACTATAAATTATTATCAATTTATTGGGGGGGGCTGGGGTATCCAAAGTTAATCTTTATGTTCTTAAAATTGCAATGAAATCGGTCCTATTTTATGGCCATGGAAAAAATTGAAGTCTAGAACATAGTTTCTTTTTATTGTCCCTAAAACAAAAGCATTTTAATTATTTTAAAAATTTTATCCACTAACAATGGAATTCAGTCCAGATTTGCCACATGAAAAAATTGCAGATTTCCCAATAAACACAAGTGTAAAAAATAATGAGACACATCTATTACAAAAAATATTAAGTAGTAGCTTCATGAAAATATTAACTTATTTCTCTCATTTAATCTCATCTACTTTAATTTCTAATGTATGACTTAACAGCCATGTTTTCAAGACAAAGGAGAGTTCATTTTAAATGAATACATTTTTAATTTAATTATAAAATACCATCATTCACATACAAAACAAATCATTACTTGATCAACTGCAGGGCATAATAAAAAAAAAGTGAAAAAACATGCTTGCCTATAGCTATAAAATGTCAAATGCCTATTTTGCAGAAAAAACCAAATAGTAGTAACAATTTCTTTCTCAACATTATACAACTCCTTACAATTCAGTAAATGAAAATGCTCAGCTAACCATCTCTGTTAATTTTTAGCTTCTTCTTTAAACCAATAAAGCTTTGAAATAAAATTCTCATGTACCTACCCAAACAACGCAATTTCTGCAACAGCCGTGACAGGAATTTCAACAGATACAAAATTATTATCATATTTGTTGTGATCTTCTTCATTAGAACTAAGGAAATAACACAAGTTTTAAAATTAAAAAATGTATGTGATAAAAAATGTTAACATACTATTATTACCTATACACAAAAACATTATCCTATTTTCCAGTAGACAAGTATTTTTAAAACAAATCATCAACACCCACTAAAAGCAATGACTGAACACTAATTGGTCAACTAAAAATGGTAGGGAGCCTTGTCTACATGTGACAATTGAAGAAACATTGGACACATGATAAATTTGGCAACTTAGGAATTTCGTTTACACAAATCATCAAAACTAGCATCTTGTATATAGATGTGTCTTATCTGTATGAAAATACAGTAACATGTTTGGTAAATTATGGTGATCAAATGTCTAATTTCTTTGCAAAATGCACCATCTTAAAGAAGAATACACTAATTGAACATGCTCTTACCTATTGACAAAAAATGTAAAAAGAAGCTGATCCTTGGTTTCATTGGTGTTGGTTGGAGTCAAATTTAGGGTAAACTCAGATGACTGAATAATGAACAAAACAATAATTGAGTAATTGAAAATAGATTAATTGACATAATTTAGGGTAAACATGGTCTTTACATGAAAAGGATAGTAGCTACATAATTAACATCACAGCCACTGTATTTATTAACTCTCAAAAGACTAGAGATTGAAAAATGGTGCATATCTGTCACATGAAATAAAAAAATCATAACTTTTATATTAATTTAAGCTTAAGTGCGAAATTAAAAATCTACTAAATGTAATGGTTAAATTTTTATTTGGCAATAAGAAAAACTCTTTTACTTTATTATTTTTTGAAAAATCTGGTATCAAAGTTTCAAAATAAAAAAAAATTCTTTCGCCATCTTCCTCGCGTTTTGTACACACAAGTAGCTTGTTGTTACGGACAAAAACATTATTATCATTGATTTGGATTCAGATTATGATAGTGAAGATGAATATAGTTATTCCTTAGAAGATATTTTTGATGAAGAAAGTTCCACAGAAGAATCTGATACAGAAATGACAGTTATTATCAAGAGAATTCTGCTACAAGGTTTGTTTACATTTTGTCGTCTCTCATGTACAAGTATTAGAATTTATACAATCGGCTTATTATAACTAATTATATTTGCTTTAGTACCTCATATACATACAAAGAATACATGCAAACACTTTTTTAAATTGAAATAAGTAGATCAAATCACAATATATGTGTATTATTTTTGTCAGTAAGCCCAAATGTGATATGTAAACAATGTCGTTTCCATGGATATTTTTGTAAACATTGATCAGCTGTGTTACTTGATAGGCTCAGTGTTCATCAATAAAACCATATTATAAGTAGATCATGTCTTATATTTTTGTTTGAATTTAGCATGTGAATGTATGCAATAGATTATTTTATAACTAAACTAATATATCTTTTTTAAAATTATATTTTGTCAGAATCAATGATCAATGGATGTGAGGATAAAGACTGGCGCTCCAAATGGATTTACATCAGAGAGGGTACCTAGTATGCAGCTCCCAAGTGTAAAAACAAGAGAAGATATAAGGAGATTTCTGAGACAATTAGACTTTCAAACTATATTTTATCTCAGATTTGATTGAGTCTGATTACATTTGTTCCTGCGCAAATAAGTATGCGCAAGACAATGAGCAAAAAAAAACCAACTGTCTGTTTTTTAAAATTTGTAGGACTTCCCACAGGATGAATTTTACAGACTTATTGGCCTACAAGTGTATGCAAGACTTGTTCAAGCTTTTATTACAAGGCTATGGTCAAATAATCCTTACAAATTGGCTTTGGGCAAGGCCCTTTATAACAAGGGACAGATTGAAGGGAGTAATGAGTTTCCAGAAAATTTCCGATGCCTATACTTAAAATAAATGTGACAAGTTATGCCAAGTGAGATTACTGTATATTTATTTAAATACAAAGTGCAAGATTTATTTTATTATTGGTGAGTTCAGGATAATCAGTTACTAACTTTTCAAAGGTAGAACAATAAGACAATTTCACTTGTGTATAATTTTCACAATGCTAATTGTTTATAAATTTGCGAAGAAAAGGACAAAGTTAAATGGAGAATTCAAAGAACTGCATGTTAAAATGTTTGTTAAGTGTTCAAAACATTCCAGATTTGTTGTTTGTGATACATATTTATGTTTTAATGAAAATAGAAATTGTTAACAAGAATTTCATAATATTACATCAGTATTTAGTTATATTTTAAATCATTTGGTTATGTCTATATGATGATTTAAAGACATATTTCCATGCTAAAATAGTTATTTTACAAAGCTTATATACTTAATTCATTTAGGTTAAATTTGCAAAGAGATATTTTCATATAATACATGTTTTTCCTTTAAAAAAAAATTTTTAATTAATTTTTGCTTTTTTTAGCCGAGGTTTCCTAAAATTGTATCTTTTCTAAAAAAAAATGTAACTTTTTTATTTATGAATCTTTTCTCTTCAAATTTGAATCTTAGTTGTAGTAATGAATATATAATAATAAAATAGCACTTTTATTTCCATACTTGGGAGCATGTATTTTTTTCCTTCTTTGAGAAATTTTAATGTTCTGTTTTTGTTTGAAATTTTTAAACAAAATTTGGTTGTAAAAAAAATATTAAAAATTTATTTAACATAATTTATGAATGAAAACTATTCAGAATTAAAGAGCATTCAAATACCTTTAAATTGATATATAATACTTGAAGATAGCTCCAAAATTACATAAATGACACCAATTAGGAAACGGTGTGTCGTTGGGACCGTAAAATTTGTTAAAAAACTGAAGTCTTTTGAGAGTTAATTTTTTTAGAATATGGAGACATTTTAATATATTCAATTTATTTACCTTTATGTAATCATAATTTGTTATGGAGTTAGTTTTCTTTTAAGGAATTTAAAAAAAACCTCACTAGGCTACAAATTTTGTTAAATATTTTATGATTTACCACAGCGCTCTTTTTTAATGGGTTCCCAAGATCACATACAACCAAAGTTTGGTTAAAGAGTCCACAGCTTATAGGAACACTGGATCTCTGGCTTGTTATAGTATCATAAGCTACACCAGGAGGCAGTGTGATCCACAATTTGGTATTAAAAGAGTCTTCAGCATTATTGGTTACAATAACCAATATTTCAAGTGTAGCAGTGCTTCCAATGACATGGGCAGCAGATACTCTTCATTTAGAAATATTAGAAAATATAGTATCACAATTTTATTCTTTTTGCTGACTAGCAGATATGAATCACTGTTTGAAAATTGCTCAACATGTGGTCAAGGTGAAGCATAAATCCATAGCCTTTATTATCTAATAGATAATATAAACTTGAAGAGCAACAGACGCAAAGAATTTTTATTTTTACAATTATTTATAAGCATGAATGATTTATTAAAATTAAAATTGTTTTTACAATAAACAATTCCAGCGAGATTCTAAATAAAACTTCTAATTTGAGGCAATTAAAAGTGAAAATTCAGATAAAATGCTTCGGAAATATAAATTATTTTAAAAACATTATGCAAGTTTAGTTAAAGGAGCATCATCATTTTACTTCTATAATAGGACAATCATTATGCATTTATACATTATTACTTATGATGCCTAACCTAATGGCTGATACAGAGAGATCTGGGATACAAATGTTATCCACTCCACAATCCTTCTTTATCTGAGCCTGTTGAAAAACAAGATTTATCAACTCAATTATTTTTACTTGCAGAAAATCTATTTAAAAAATTATTCATATCATCACTTTGCTCAAATTTTTCTCAAATGGATTTAAAATAAAGTCAATGATTAAGTTAGATATTTCATAACATAAAGCTCAAATTTGAGATAATAGTTGTATAATTTAAAAACATAAAATATTTTATATAAAAATCTTACTGTGATTGATGTTGTTGTTGGAATGTAAGCATCCAGAATTGGATACAACTGCCTTTTCTTCCTAGGAGTTTGAGGATTTTCAGATAATTTGAAATCAAAAGTTACTTTTATTGGACTAAGCTTGTCATCAGGGTCATTCTTTTGAGAAGAAATGAATCAAAAGCTAAATGTTAAATATCCAAATATCTTGAAAAAAACCCATATCTTACATTTCACAATTTAGACCAATTTTCAATGAACTGATGGAGAAAAAAATAATAATGTAAATAAAATGTGGAATACAAAAATTTTAACACTTTTAAAAGTTAGTCTGGAGAACATAAAATATTTATATAGTTACTTTAACAAAGTGTTCTTAAGTATTAATGTAGAAAAGCATAAGTTGCTCCACAAACCAAGATGTAAATATTTGACGATGATCTTATATGCTTTACTTATTTACCTTTACATAACCATATGTAGTATGGCAATCCGTGTTTGTATTAAATTTTTTAATATGCAGGCTGTCTGTAAATTTGTTAGGCATGTTGATAAGAAAAACTCTTTGTTCCTGGGAGCCCGTAGTATTACTCTTGGCATCAAAAACCCAAGAAAAATTGAAGACTGTCATGCAAAAACAAAAACATAAACTAATTTACCTTCAGTATGTTTTGAAATTATATTAAAAAGGAATTATCATTGTTTGCATTTAGAATAATATTTTAACACACCAGACTTAAAAAATAAGTATACAATAAAATTATTTATCTAAATTTTATGTTATTTTGATGTCATTACATAATTACCATAATATAACAAATATCTGAGTACATACACAATTCAGCAGGTACTCCAACTCCAGAATAAGTCACACATGTAAAAATATTGAAACTGTAATAAAAGTTGTTTTAAGAAAACATTTAATGCTATCCATTACACTTAAAAGGAAATTTCATTCGCCTAGATAACAGATTGACTTATATTCCTTGTTTAAATTTTTGTACATGAAAATTAAATTCATAACTGTTTTTGTAGATGTTTTTTTTTTGTTTTTTGTTAATGATGGCTTAGTTCATGAATTTACATTAAACTGAATTCGTTAAAAAGTTTTCAGAATGCCTCATTTAAAATGTGACAAAATATTAGTAATTCCTGGAATGAAAAAATTAACCTTACCATGCAACTGTTGTACCATCAGCCAGGCCACAAGATCTAGTTTCTATGTCCACAACCTCTGGCTCAAGTTTGAGGCTTGCAAATACTTTCACAACTGGTCGTGTCCTTTTTTATATGAAATTAAAAATGCATATATAAATATTAGGGCTGTTATCGATTAAATTTAATTTAATCGTTAACTTTTGAAAAATTACCGATTAATTAATCGATAATTTGTTAGAGCTAAAAATAAAGATTATGACGTCATTAAACTGAAAATTTCAAGGGAAGAAATAAAAACATGCAATTGACTTTTGTTTTGTTGAGTTATTTTTAAGACATAGCAATAAAAATAAGTTAAATCACGTATTTAAGTTTAGGCACTTGGATGACAATTTCAAATTAGTTTTAAAAATATAAAAGTAAAACATCTTTTTATTCCAAGTGATTCAAAAGTTATGATTTTTTAAGACCTCATAATTACTTTTTTCCCTATGTTGTTTTCCATCAAATCTTGTGCCTTTTTAGGGCATTTTTTAAAAAAATGCTCATAAATTAATTATTTTATTTAATTTAATTTAAAAAATTTAATTTCGTTAGGTGATATTTTAAAATAAAATTAGTTCTATATAATATCAATGAATTTAAAATTTAGTTATTGTTTATTAAGTAAAAAGAGATGGTGTTTTTTTTAAATCATAGTCCACATAAAACAGGTAATTATATAAAGTGAACATTTTCGATTCATTATTTTTAACTGGATAAATTTGTACGTAAAAAATAAAGGTATTATTAATTATTTATTAAAAATCGAAAAAAAAAATTAAAACATTTTCTTTAATTTTAATTGCTATTTTATCGATTAAAATAGTTTTAATCGGTAAATTTTTTTACCGATTAATCGAGAAATTAATCGGTAATTTCCGCAGCCCTAATAAATATATATGACTGAGGTCTCAATCACATTTTATTTTAAAATTATTCATTATTCTGTCAGATCTGGAATGATTTTGATGACTAAATGTTTCAAAATTAGATCATAGAAATCTGTTTTAGATCTAAAGATAACATTTATTTGAGAGAATATTTACCTTAAAAAAACTGCTCTGTCAGAAGCATAAGATCCTACCAACAAATCAGGATATTGGTTTGAGTCCTGATCTATTCCTCCCGAAATAGAAACCCCAAATGTTTTAAGAGCTGGAGATATGTCTTTGGCATAGATTATCTGTTAAAAGGTTCACATAGACATAAAGCTCTTTAAGAGTAATACAAACACTATTTTTAGCTTGGCTATTTTGTAATTACCATATTTACTCACATATAAGCCGAGTTTGGAACTATAAAATACAATACTAAAATCAGGGGGTCGGCTTATATGTACATAAAACAAAATGGACACAAGGACAGACACTAAAATGTGAACTTTTTTTTTCTAAATAAATAATTAATTAATCACCAGCTATGAATCTATGAACAACTTTTGAGTGGAGGTTCAGATATTATTATAGCAAAGAATGTGGAAAGACAGAACACAATTTTGTGTGATTCCAAAAGGTAAACAAACTAGTATATAACAGAAAAGTAAGCATTTTACATCTTTTAAGTAACAAATATCTATGAACCAAAAATATGGAGTAAAATTAGGCAACTGTTTGGTTGGCTTATGTTTAGTTTTAGGTGGTCTGCTTTTATGCAATGTAGGCTTATATGCGAGTAAATACGGTCATTTTTAATTAATTATTAATTTTATTCAATTTGTTTAAGCTAAGATCAAAGATGCCCTATGACCAAAAAATACAAGAAAACAATACAGGAGCTGCTCATTCCTGCCAAGGACAGTTAGAGACTGGAACAAGCTTCCTTAGAAACAGTTTAGGTGACAAAATTGACAAATTTGTGTCTATTGCTGACTGTTCTCAAGCCACCATTCACTCATTGAGCAGCACTGCAAAGTATTATCCTCACAGATAGATGTCTTTGGCAACCCTCAACATTTATAGGAGCCATAATGATCATGCGACCTTAAATTACAGATGAATTACAAAAGTTTCATTATCTTTTACTTTACTGCCTCTATGGCTATTAATTATAAAATAAGTTGACCAAACATTAATTTCTGTCCAAGGTTAAAAAAAAATGTTTAGAAAGAATTGGAAGAATGTTATTAACGAAATTAAATTCTTTACTTAATAAACTACTAATGTAATAAAGTAAATGATAAGTGATTTTGTGAATAGCAAAGAACACTAAGATCTCCCATTGGAGGAGATTTATATGGTAAAATAAATGTAAAAAAAATCTTTTTTAAAAGAAAGTTTATTTGTTTTGGGTTTTTTTGGGGGGAAAGGGGGGGGTGTTAAACTCTTAAGTAAATTTCGTTGAAGGTGTCATTTTTAAAATGTACTTTTGGAAAAACCTTCTATATAAAGACTTTCTAAAACAAATTTCTTTCTAAAACTAATTTATATGATTATAATTTATTGGAATCTTGTTATTAGGTTCATGGTAAGGCTGAAATATTGTCTGCACCCAGTTACACACTGTTACACAAAATTTCTACCTGCTTTATTTCTCTAATGAACACAACTTTTCACTCCTTCTGTGCAAAAAGCATGAATCTTTACATGAAATTAGTTAAAGTCTATTGAAAATAGAAAAAAAAATCATTACCTGAGATGCATCTGTTATAATTCCTTTTTTGGATCCATGGTATATATAAATGGCACCTGTCTTATCTTCTCCTGCATAAGGTGCTCCAACACACAAATCTAGAAGTACCAGAGTGTGAAAGTGTAATAAAGGCTCATAAACATTATAATGTTAATTTAAATATAGCGTAATTTAAAATTCATTAATTAAGAATAATAACTATGTGATTTAAAATATCCAAAATCAGGCTAATCCACTGTATTCACAGGATATATAAGTAATCATAAAAATTTGCATTCTTTCTTAAATGAACAATATTTGGACATTACTTTTACTTCAAACTCACCATCATAACCATCATAGTTGATGTCTCCAATTCCACTTAATGCCATTCCAAATCTAGACTGACTAGATTGCCCGTCCAAAATATCTCGTCTTTGAGGTCTAAATTTTTTCTGAATGAAAATATATTATTTTAAAATGTTATTATTTTTTTCAAACTTCATAATCAATAAAATTATTTACTTAAAAAGTTCCCCTTAAAAGTATTCATTAAATAACTTCTAAGGACTTATATAAATATATGTAATATTAAAACAAGACATCACACAATAGTCTCACCCATATTTTGTAAGGTATTTTCTAATATATATGTAAGTTTGTTTGGAAAGTAAAAACTTTATTTTATAAAGAAAGGCATTACCATTGTCTTTAGTCATATGATTTTTTCACCATTTTACTTAATTTTTAAACTAAGTAATTAAAAATAGAAAACCTGATTTAATATTTTTAAAAATATTAATTGACTCACATCAGCTGATTGGTAGTAAATATAAACCCTGCCAGTATCAAAAGCATCAGAGGATCCAAATTCCGCATAATGGGGTGCACCAACAATGACATCATCCAATCTAAAGGACACATTAAATAAGATCCTATTATGCAACATTTGGCATTTAAAAATGTGTGTTTCTTACCATCCCATCTTAATTTTTTAAAATAAAAATAAAAACATTAATGAATATGAAATATCGTAACGTATTACGTAAAAAGTTAAAAGTTATTGTGCTGAGGCTGAAGGTTTGAACAAATAATATATTTGATACCCACCTATCCCCATTTAAGTCTGTCACTGCTAAAGAACTGCCAAAATAAGAACCAATCTGAAAACAGAAAAAAATACAATTTACCATGATAACCATTTTAAAAACTATCTAAAGCAATTTTCAAAAATTAAAATGTTTTTTTCTTGCATTGTGAGCAAGTATTCCAAGAAGGAGAGTAATCTTAATATAAAATTGTTATATTTTTCAAAAAACTGTTTAAGACTAGATCTATTTCTAAATAATTTCCCAGCATAACTTTTGAAATTGTAAACCTATGAACTTTTTGAGGTTTACATGGAATTCATAGAAATGAAAAAGGAAGATAAAATATGACTAAAATAAGACCAAATTATTTGTGATAGACTTTTATCACAAGAAAAAAGTATATACAAGTTAAGAAGGTGACAATTGATTAGACAATTTAAACTTTGCTACTTAGCTAAATTGGCTTTACTAATCAAATGTAATTTTATCTAGCTTTAGTAAATGAGAAACTAAATCATTACATAGTAAAGATTTCTTTAAAAAACATGAAAAAGGTTGTCTTATTAAAACTGAAAAGTAAAAACACAACAATAGATATGTTAAATTAAGTATTTTTTATTGTTAAACTCACCTGTTCTCCACGCAAAGAGCTAAATGATGTCATATTTTGATTAAAAAATTCAACCTACAGGAAAAAATTAAAGATACTTTGAAGAATGCCTCAAAGAAGAATTATAAAATCAAAGATAATTATTAATGAATGGAAAAACAATTATTTATTTCTTAATAAATTATTACAATCAAGATGTAATTCAGGTCTTGATTTTTGTTGAAATACCTACTTTTCCCAGATGTTGTTCTCCCTTAGGAATACCAACTATGTAGTCTGAGGATTAAAAAAATAATATTTTTTTCCACATTAAGAGTTTTAAAAAAAAATGTTCTTAAAAACAGTTTGTTAAGTTTTATAGGGGTTCAAAGACTCATTTTATAATTATGCATAACAAGTATGTTTATAATTCTAATGTTAGTTTAAATAATTTTTAACAGATAAAGCAGTTAAGAAATTTTATAACTTCAAAATAATTTAAATTGTCTGTTTTTACTATGTATACATGTATGTGGGATAAAAATTGTCTGCTACAAAATAATTAACCAAAATATATTTGATAAAATCATTTACTAATTTTCTCAAAAATTAATTAAATTTATTTACTAAAAATATAAACTCACCTTCACTAGCATCCCCATCAAATTCACCAATTGCACTGGCATAACCTAAAATTTTTAATAACAACTTATATCATTATTTTCTTATCAATTTAGTAATTTTGAGTTCATTTGATGGATTAATTTTGCATGAGCACTTTTATTAGATATTAATTTGTTACTTGCACAAGAAACTAACTAAAAAAGTTTAATGTGTTAGAATTACAGGGAAATTACTATTCAGGGTTAATTTATTTAATTAATGAAAAATCATTTGCGAATAGGTAATGTAAATAACACTCTAACCAATGCCTGATGCCTGACACATGTGTTTTTGCATTGTAGGCTATATTGTACATATGTTGTTTTGAATGAGCACATGCAAAAGGCTCTATTTTTCGCTTCATTAAATTGAATAGGAAATATTTATCTTCAACATTTTTACCACTTTCATCACAGTATTGCATTTCTGAATTTAAAAAAAAAGAAAAACTTGCTACAACCCTAAATGTTTAGTCCATATACCCAAATGTATTGCTAATCATTTACTGCGTTTGTTGTTTTTATGTTTTAGTTTAAAAAATATTTTTCTTAATACTAATATTTGTTCTTTTGTTTGATAAAATTTTGTTTTGATTACTTTTACATTATAAAACTTTGATAAAATTATATCTATGTTAAACATAAATACCATGCAACATCTAAATAGTTATTCATACAACCTAAATTATCAATCATCATGCTCTTTTGATAACACAGATAAAAATCTTGTCTTAAGACAAAAATATTGATGCTTATTATTAGTCACAGTATAAATCGTTTAAGTTGATTTTCAAAAATAGCTATCATCTTTTATTTATTTTCATAAATTAACCACTTTAATTTATTTGATTTTAATTTTCATAAATTAAGATGTTACAAGTTACACATAATGTTCTCAATAAAAAATTTTGATTCCATGTTAATTTTTTTTTTTCTGAGAATAAAATCTGGATTAATAATTCAATGTAAACTTTAACAAGACACGGGCAATTTTTTACAACACCCATAAATATGTTATGACAATATCAAGAAATATTAGTGAGCACAGATGTTATTTTTAATAGCATTATTAAAATACTGATGATTTTCAATTATTAATATGTTTAAAAGTATGGAATTAAATACACGCATCAAAAATTAATGCTACATGTATTTTTAAAGACCACATTTATTCATACAGTATATAAATATTAAACAGCTATATTTATGTTTGTCTATTACTGTTTTCTTTTCATGTTGAATCATGCTTTCATGATACCATCTATTTTAGTGCAGAGATTTCCTTGTTTTACATTAACTTTATAATCATGCATTTGCATCCTTAAAGTTCACATACTTTAAATAAATCATGCACAGATTTTCCCTTCAACAGTAGGCTACTTTAAAATATATTATTAAAACTTATCTATGCATGCAAAAATAAACCAAAGTGACATGATATATCCACATTTCTTCTGATGGTCAAAAAAATCTTATGACATCCAGAAGTAGAATCTGTAATTTCCATTAGACCCTTATATGTATAAAAATGTATTTTAAGTTGACCCCTTGCTCTTTAGATATGTTATTCAAGCAAGAGAGATTTTTAAAAAGAAAATATAATTGGACAGCTTTAAAGCTAATAAAACAAGACAAGATTAAAATGAATTATTGTGGGGAAAATGAACCCTTTGAAGTAAAGTTATTCTTCATGTGTTATATCCAAGTACTCCAAAGCTCCAGTCAAGCAACCTGTTTAATCTTAATTCTCTACAATAGTGCCATTTTTAAGAAAAGCATTCAATAATACTACAGCTTTTTTGAGAAATACAGACAACAGTGAAAGTGTTCTTTTTAATGAATGAAGTTACCCATGTAACCATAATCCCTATCAGCAGATTGCTCTTGAGTTTCTCTTAGTTTTTTACTAGTGACAGCATCAAACTGGAATAGCTGACCTGAGTAAAGGACAAGTAGAAATGTTAGATCTAAATATCAGATGGATAAACTAGCCTTACCCATGTACCAGTCATCTTGATGAGGCTTTCCTTCTATAGTTTCGCTAATTTTTTTCCCATCATCAGTTCTGTAGTTAAACAACTGGCCTGATTAAAAAAACAAATAATGTCTACAAGCAATTAGTCATACTAGATTCTTTTTGATGGATGTACATTTTTAAACAGAACCATTTAAGTCAGAAAATGTTCATAAATTTAACTAGGCTTAAAAAAGGGTTTGCAACTGTTGGTTAACAAAATATCAGCTTTTTATAAAAATATATTCAGATTTATTTTTAAAATTATTTTGTTTTAAAACAACATATATAAAAACTATTTAATTTTATTTGAGATATTTGAGATTATTCAAAAATTTAACTGTTTTTTGGTCCATTCAAAGCCTTAACAAATATCCTTTGCATCATTCATTGTGATATGAAGCAAATTAGAGGAACATTAGCCTAAAAAATTAACCATGAGCTTAAATTCATGACTTAACTACAATTTAAATCAATTTTCATTTTGTGATGGATGGATATTAACATTTTCTTCATAAAATTTCAAATTTCTATGTGTCATCTGTCATGTTCACTTTTTAAAACTTGCAAAGTCATCACTAAAGCAAGCTGATTGTGACTTTAAAAGAAGAAAGTCAGTGTTTAAGACCTGTAACTCTGGAAATAAATAATATTAAGTTATGTAGATACACAACCTGAAAAATATAATAAGTAGAGTAAATAATTGCTAAACTTCTCTTCAGAGGGTATATTTTCTTACCTTGCCAATACCAACTTCCTGGAGCACCTATAAGCAACCGCCTGCCATCCTGAAAACAAGTCATATCTCTCCAATAAATCAAATGAATTTTACATTTAGGGTTCTAAAATTTAACATAAAAATAATATTTTAAAAAAAATATTTCAAATATAAATTAAATAAAAAAATTGTTGCAACTTATAAACCAAGAAAGTATAAGATAAGATAAGTAAGATAAGATGAATTATTTAAAATGTTTTTATAGTGTATCAATGGATTTTTATTTTTTAAATTACATACTTACTTTTGAAAAAATATATTTATTTATTCATTTATTTATCATGTTAATAAAAATTATATTTTTCTTAGTATTTTATTTACTGTGTGCATTTTCATCCTTTAAAAAATGACAAATAAAAAACAATCACCATTGGTCACAATTATAAGTTGAGAGTCTTTTATTATAGTAAAATGTAAACTTAATTTTAATATAATAAACGACTCACAAGTTTACATTTTTTCTGATAAGTCACAAATAATTTTTTTTGAAAATTCAACAATGACTCTTGACCTACCTTCATTCATTGTAACTGGTACAGGTGAAATCATTATAAATTGTTAGAAGCAAATGAAAATGATTTGTTGTAATGGACTAGCTTATTAGTAATAACAATATGAATTAACTGGAGGCGAAACGATTTTATGGTCAAAAGAATATACAATGTTATTTTTATATGATTTGTAAAATATTTTGAAGAATTTGGATCATAACTCCTCTACATAAAGATCTGTGAAAAATTTATGAAAAATTAACTGTTAAAACAGTTTTGATTATTTCTAAGCATTTAATTTTCTTTGGCCTTTTATCTTTTGAAAAAAATTAATTAAGGCACTGATATTCAATTTAAATTTTGTGATATATAAAATTTAATTATTTCATTCTTTTACAGGTGTAACAAATAATTTAAAGTGATGTAGATTGCCGTCAAAATTCTCATGGCATGTCATCCTATAATTTAGAAATATATTTGATTTGTATGATTATTTACACTATGGCATGTCTTAAGGTCTTTTAAACTAGATTTTTTATTGTAATGGAAATGCTTGTCTCTTTTAAGAATTAAGATTTTATTCTGTTAAAGTTACTAACATATTTTGACTCTTCCAACTATATAAAACCCATCTCCTCCAGTCCCTAAAAAAAAAAAAATTTTAATAAACAACACATAGTACATTTATTTCAGATCTAGAAAACATCATGCTCTAAGTTATCTAAAAAAATTCCTGGCTAATTTTTATTTTGACAAGAATCGAAAGTTGAATAGTGTAAGTTTCCTATAAATTTTACTATACATGTATTTTAAAACAACATTTACTGCAAACCTATTTACCTCTTTGAAAGTTCAGTGAACTGAATGTTTACATTAATTAAAGCTCAAAATATGCATTCTCAATTATTAAAAAGATGATTCATGCCTAAATCATTTATGCTCAATTTGTCAAAATCATTATCTGTGGTCAAATAGGCAATATGATCTACAGCTATTTTTGTGAAGCTTACACAAGCAAATTGCAATTCTACTGGTCAAAGTAGTTTTGTTTTATTTTGAATATGAAATAATAATAAATTATATAAAAGCAAAATCACCACACACAAAATCATTGAAAAATAAATAAGGAGGTGGGATGATAAGTTTTGAATGAGACCACTACAAGACTCACGTACTCGAGATAGAGCTGCACTGAAGCCTGCCTGGCAATACCCTTGTTTGTTGAAACCGTATTTGTTGGCTGCAATGGTGGGGTATTAATGGCTGGTTAAGTGGTTATTGCTTTGGGAATAATGACTAATATCGATCATGGATGGGAATAGTTAATGGGGTAAATGAGCTATAGTATGCAAATATGATTGGGGATATAATTCATGAGTGAATTATTTAGAAGTCTATATTAGATTATTTAGCCACATGATGTAAATTGTATGAGTTATTTTAAAAGCTTAATTAGATTATTCAGCCTGATGATATCAAATATGTATGCCATCATGAACAGGTATGTTTCATTTCGCCAAATAAGGGCACTGAGATTTTTATAAAATGTTTTAAAATATTACATGTCCCTCTTCATCGTCAAAACATGAATTATACTATAATCTGTGTGTATATGTGTTTGTCTGAAAATACAAAGTTACTTTGAAAAAAATTTCTTCGTAACATGTAGCTATCTCTGATAAAAATTGCAGACAGTCTCTGTTACTTTTTAGTTTAACTTAACATCACTCAATGATAGTTGAAGTTGAAGATATGTGTTCACATTTTTAATAATAATGCGATGTCCGATGTTTTTAACACATCAGGAAGAATTTGAATAGAAGACACGGGCTTTACACTGACGTTTATATATTACAAAATTACAAACAAAACACAAAAGGTTGCTGCAAGAGAGAGAGAGAGAGAAAGCAGAGAGAGAGAGAGAGAGAGAGAGAGAGAGAGAGAGAGAGTAGAGAGAGAGAGAGAGAGACAGAGTGAGAAAGCAGGGACGTTATCCAAAATTGTTCTCTCTGTTGTGATATTACGATTTGCGTCCCATGCCAGTACCGCCAAGAATAATCTCGTGGCTTTAACTATAAGAAGCATTCTGGCAATGCGTCCGATACACGTTTTTACATTAAACTTTAAAAGCCTGACAAATTATACAATTGAATTAACCCAGTAACCAGTGGCTAGCTAGGGACTGGGGTTAGCTGTACATATGAAATTTGTACATACTGTTATATCAATGATGTTTGTGAGTAAAGGCAGCGTCTAACATGGTAAGCATCAGTTTGGTGGTTCGCAATGAATGGAATAAAATAATCAATGGAACCAGTGAACTAAATGTTATGTTTTTCAATTCACCAAATAGGTCTATCAACACATTATTTCATCACCCCTTGATTGTTACGCCGTCTTCACGCTACATGTATCTATTAAGGGCAGCCATTTTTAGTTTGTCTTCTGCTCCACTCAGCTCTGAATAAACAAAACTATTTTAACTATAATTTTTAAAAACTTTGTGTGTGTGTGTGTGTGTGTGTATGTGTTAAAATTTTAATTCTGAAAGTAGCTGTTGAAGTTTTACTTGGAGTATTATACTCAGTATTTTATTCAATTAAATAAAATTATCTAGGAGTAAAACAGATGGAAGAGAGACGGGATCTTTGACCCTTTGGGACTAAACCCACAACCACTACTCAAATCTGAAACCAAGTAGATGTAAACAATGAGAAAACGTAACTTTTATAACGAAAAAAAATTACTTGAATTAAGTCTTGCAGTGATTTCTGTTACGCATAGTTACGCATAAAAGGTAAGGGCCGTATTGTGTTTGAATTTTGCAATTCGAGTGTATCTTTTTTTTTTTTTTTGCTACAGGTTTTCGGTGGTGAGTGTTGGTACCTTGGCCTATAAACCTAGTTTTGTGGTACCTAATCTGTAGGCGTATTCAAATTTGCTCATACCTTGACATGCGGGAGCCTCTCTGCTCAGAGCACATCAAACTATACCTTCTATTCCATTCCCCAACTCCAGACCTAAGAGACACCCACCCTTTGACTCACACAGGCGCGCATTAGACAACAAGGAACACAACGCTTATTGAAAACATTAACTACGTCCTATTCTTTCAGGGGAAAATCCGAAGCTAAGACAGAAAAAGCCGTAAACCCATCACAATCATTGAACATCAGGGCGGGTGACATGGCCATGAAGCTAAAGTTTTCAGCACCAAGCTGTAAAAATAATTTATATTGCAATGCATTATTTATACTTTGAAGTTTTCAAATGTGATTGATGCGGATCACACATTGTCCTTACACTTCTGGTCTCAGCGATATGCATTTTGTGGACAGTTTTCTTGTTGTTTTGTTGTCATCAAATGTTTGAGAAACCTCTGATTGTTTAAAGACATTGACAGATAGGAGGTACACTATTTAAGTGATTTTAGTTACACAACCCAGGCTGATGACATTGAATTTATGAGATTTTGTCACATCATCGATTTACCGATTCCTGATATATTATATGGAAGAACATAAATTAAAAGTTTTAAGGTTATAAGAAGAATGCTAATTGAGTACTCGATAAAATAATGGGTTTCCCTAGAAAAAAAAAGCAATGAATTTTTAGATGCCGAATAGTTCACTTTTATATGGGTTAAACCACTTTAAAATATAAGGATCACTTAATATGGAAACCAGAATTAGATGTTATCAGTTTGTATGTGAGAAAAATATACTATAATCTATCTAAAGCCAGATTAATATTTGGATGCATAGTTGCTATATCGGCTAATATATCTATTGAATGCAATGCAATTTTATTATGAAGTAATATATAATACAAATATCAGTTGGTTACAGTGCGATGTGTTAGCCGCTACACAGCCATTAAACTTGAAACTAGGATTTGTCAAGCATTACATGCAGTCAGAGAATCAAACAGTGGTTACCTAGGGATTTTGAAAATAAAATCTAACTCATCATAAAAACCTAAATGTTTTGTTTTTTAAAAATTAAATTAAAAATTTCTATAATCATCGTTCTGAATTCAGCTTTGCCAAAAGTATGGCCTTTTATAATATTAAATGTAGATCTGTGTTCCTGTTCGTGGATCTTTATGTTATTGATGGATGAATTGAATGAGAGTTCAAGTGAATTCCCGTCACCCAAGGGTAAACATAATAATAATAAAAGAAACTGCTGATCAGCAAAAAAATTACAACATAGCATGCAATTAGAAATAAGGTCAACTTATTAGTAGTGTAAAGTAGGGTTTAATTAGTTCAGGAGGAAGTTTTTAAATGGAGCAATATTATATACATTTCTAATATGTGGGCAGGTCATCAATCAAAAGGGATCCCTGTATGGCAAGAACTGACCAGATTTTGTTTACATTGTGTGCCAAGCAAGAAGTAAAGTAGTAGATAGACTTACACTGGAAAAAGCAGCAGAGAAGCCAGCCTGGCAGTAACCTTGACGATGGTATTGGTCAGTAACGTCCGATCGATCCACCGCTACAGAGCACCCCATGCGAAAATGAGCCATAATTAGAGTTAGTTTTTGGTTTTTGTTATTGTTATTGTGTGTTAAGACCAAAATATCATTAAAAAATTAATGGACGTCAATTTTAGATAAACCGAAAACATTTTAGGGATTAATTTAATAATTTAAGTCGATTTGAGAAATGCATTTTTACAGCCCCATTATTTTAATCAAACTTGTTTCCAACTAACAATATTTTCTGTATATTTCAAATTTGTATCTACGTTTTTTTGTTTGTTTAAAAAAAAATAACTTTAAGATTTTTAAATCAGATCTCTAGCAGAGCCAATGTGTAGCTGGTAGTGGTGATATACCCAGAAAAAGACAGGACATCTAGAGAGCTGATGGAAGGCCAGAAAAAATAATAATTGGATATTTGAACTAAAACTACAATTTTTTAAACTGTATCCTTTAAGTATATTTATAACTAAGATAATATTTTGTGTGGCCAATATGAAAATATACTATAATAAATCAGCAAAAATTTAGCAGTGTAATTTCACTACATTTTTTAATGGCCCGTTTAGGTGAACTCATTTATAGGATAAAATGAATTCTTTAAAAAATATCGTGAGTGTAAGTTTTATTAACAAGAGAACAACAGTAACATGCAAATTAATACTATCTAACACTAAATAGTTAAGAATAAGCAAGTAACGGGAAATTAATTAGATTATCATGACATGCGTCGTACAATGTATTCGCGATTTACGATATTCATTTTGTTTCTATTGGAAACTATCATGTGATGCATGCCGCTTGTACAGCCACGAGAAACATGGGTCAAAGGTCAACAGCCTGAACGCACAGGTCTTGACAGTTGAACAAAAAACCACCACTCTGATGTGGCGTTGAACAATAACAGAGAACTAGTGTAAAGTTGAGCAAAGGACTGTCTTAATGTATGGGGAAACCATTTTGAGTTTAAAAAATGAACTGTCATTTTTTGAAAACCAATTGTTAAATATAAAAGATCAAAATTCCAAAAAATTAAAATTATTTTCCTTGCGCATTTCTTTGAGAACGAACGCTATTTCTTCATTAGTAAATGCTACTTATGTGAATCCGTTGACACCTAACAAAAAAAAAAAAAAAAAAAAAAAAAAAAAATATGGCTGTAATATAAACAGATAATGTTCACCCCTTGTTATTATTTGTTTTGTATTGGTTGGTGTATGAGAAATTAACTCATCCTGTGTTGCGTTGTTCAGGGAGCAGAGGTTTAGTCAATGAAAGGACAGACCAAACAACACTAAAAAAAGATTGTCAATTCTATATATAAATACATATTTCGATGCTCCCCCCTGGCAGTCCATGATGTAGTTACGCCACCGACACAGTAGAAAAGGAGTTAAAACACCAAAACGCCATGGGCAAGCAGCAGAGGAAGACATGATAAGAGAAAATATTTAATTTGTAGACATACAATCGATTCTTACGCAAAAACAACCAACATTTAAAAACAAAACACGTAGAAAACATCGCTTCACTGATACGACCACTGGCAGGATATAACTAGCTGTTCAACTGTTCATTTTTTAAAAATTGTAGGCCACGACTTTTCAAATTAAGATATTGTATTTTTTTAAAGATGCAAATGAAGTATTTGATATTTAAAAAATTTACAGCTTGATTGGGGAGCGAGTGGCTCTCTACAATTTTAAGCAAGCTAAGTCTTTATCCTCATACATTAAAAAAAAAAGTAAAATGACTACTGACTACCGAAAAAGTATGATATTCATAGCTACGCTCAGGCAATGTTGTATGGGACTTGTTCAGAAGATGGAGCAGGATTCCCAGGTATTAGCCAAAAGCTTTAAGAGTAATCTCAGGATTACAGGAAATGGGATTAGCTTAGATACTCATTGCCACAAGAGAAGTGTGACAAACGGGTTTTAACAATTCGAGGTTGACAACATGTGTGAAAATAACAACGTTATCAACAAGCATTTGTTGTAACACGATTCAGTCAGGACAGAGTTACATGAACTCATTGAGGTTGAAGATTAAAAAAACAAACCAACACAAAAGATGACAACGTTTAAACATAGAGACACTAATCTACCCCATAACATTGTATGAGACCAGCAAAATGCTCTTAAGGCTTAGGGGAATAAAATTTGTTCTGTTATGCCGTCAACTTTAAATGGATCAACGGGATAGGGCGTCTCCCGTCTCACAAAATTCTTAAATATCAACACAGCCTCAAATGGCTTCAAGATTCTTTCAAAGCGAAGAGAGCGGTAATGAATTATCCCCCCTCGAGAGTAAACAAACGTGAGCCCTCCTTTGTTATATATATATATTTATATATATATAGACACACAAACACACATCTATGCCTAGCTCCATTCAGGCTCTCGAGAGACGATACAGATGTGTGCAGGGGTGTATACTCAGGTGTGTAGAGCGGAATGGGAGAGAGAGAGAAAGAAAGTCAAAGAGGCACAGGCCAGGAGGGGTGGATGATACCATATTACCTGCAGTACACGGTGAGTATTTCTCAAACTTTGTGGTGCTCGCCTTGGCCAGGTAACACACGCCAACAGGCTCACGCTTGTCAAGGTCGTTGGTAAAGTACACATATCTTGGGGCGCAGGCCTGGAAATAGAGTCAGCCAACGAAAATTAAAATATCATTAGTGACATTGGTGTGGCACAATTAGAACTCTTTTCAGTTTCTTAGAATCCTTTAAAAATGCGTAATTTACAAAAATAGTACGGCATGTCTGAATTCAATTTTGTATTTGAAGTTTAAATCTGTGTATTCAAAACCCATTTAGTGCTATGCCCCACCTCTGCCTTCCAAATGCTAATACTAATACCCCCCTCCCCCAATGTATCATTTACACAAGATTTAATATCTATAAATTGTGTTGTACACTGAAGAGATTTAGATGATACATTTTAGGAGGAAAATGCTGAGAAATCATAGAAAATAAATATCAAAACACATAGATCTATTAGGTAACTGAATTTCAAGTACAAAATAATTTTAATGGCATATTTCTCTAGATTACTTATATTAGTAATAATTCATTTAAAACGACGTCTAAGCTGTATGCTTGCTGCAATTTTAAGCAGCCTTTTCCTTGCCCATCGAAGTAAGATCACCATATGCAACACAAAGTGTATAGTTTAACATTGACATAATTCTATATCTAATTTATTATTTTTAAAAAAAGTTTATCAATACATTTTTTTGGCGGTAGGGGTCGCTTTGTTTTGATCTAGATAACAAAATTTATCAGCTATAATTTAACATTATTAATAAATCTTACTTAGTTATCCACACAGCGTTACCATCTCTCTCAGCTATTTCAGCCATTTACCCTGTGGGTTTGTTTGTCTTCAACTTTTTTTAATACTTGTTTTTCAATATCTTCTCTCATTTCGTCTATTCTTTTGCTAACATTGTTGTCTTTGAGTGGAATGGCTTTCAAGTCTTTGTCTTCTTTTAAAATGTTTTATGTGTGATGATATTGGTGGTTTGGTTAAATTATCTCCTATATTTAGCGATGAGTAACGAATTTTAGAAGTAGGTCCCACTTTTAGAAACACCGCTGTAACTAAAATGGAACGAATCAAACACTTTTTAAAAAAAAATTCAAATAAATTATATTAATATACAGTAACAAATTTTCTTTTATTATATCTTAATTTCATTTATTGATAAATGCATCAAGTATAAGCCGTAGAGATATAGAAGAGGTGTCCTTCATTTCATCACGTATGTGTGTCCTAGATTATAGAATTGATGGTGAAGACGTGCCCTGATGTATCATAGATATTAATAATAATAATAATATATTCAATATCATGTCCTAGATAAGAATGTAGTTTTTTCTAGGAGTCATGCTTGAAATACGTCATTTAGGGGATACGTCCCAGTTACTAAATGAGAGTAATTTATGTTCAGTTGTCTCCATTGTTATACACGATGGCGATGTACTGAATCTAGTCCATGACCACGCAACCGTTAATAGTAAAGCAAAAATAACAACCAATGATTTCAAACTAGAATCGTCCCTGGCACACATATCCCATGTTACAGTTACAGCAGCATCGGATGTGAGCTCGTGTCAACAGCCCCATTACTCAACCAACGCACACATATGGGGCAAAAAACCCCACCCCACACACAGTTAAAGGCGGTGCCCTATATAATTTACGAGGGATAAACTGAAGCCTTGAATTGGCAGGGATGGATGGATAAACTCGAGGGAAGTTAAAAGATGAAGTGGGTAGACAAGGTGGAGACAGTGGTTTCAAATCTAATTAGTGCAAAGGCTCCAAGCTAAGTGTACAATTAATTTTACAGAGGGCAGAGATTAAATGTTCAGTTGTTTAAATTTATTTATCCGCCGATGCAGCGTTATAAGTTCAGTCTCGGATAGAATTTAAGTTGAACCCGGCATTGTGATAAGTAAAAAGATGAATAGTCGCTATCAAAGAGTTAGATAACGTAATCTGATTCTGCTGAAACCACTGGACCCTTGACCCTTGAAAGAGTAAAACTTGAATCGTATCGTTAAAAGACTTGAGGCGTGTGGTGTGGCATTAGACCATCCCTTGTTATTTGATGATAGTGAATAACATTCAACTAGGTGTCAATATATAATAGGACAAATAGACTTCGCCCATTTTGTCAAGTTAATTCCCTGCCAATTTCCATGATTCGTTTATACAGTTATCAAGTTTAAGAACATTATTAAACGTTATAAGTCTTTGAGTTGTGGTTAAAACTTGACTAGTCCAACACATAAGGCGGAAAATTAACCAGGAAACTTCAATTCCTTGAATGCATCAGGATATGTATTTTTAAAGAGATCAAAGCATCCCCACACGTCATTGCAGTGTGTACCACTTCAATGAAATGAACTACAGAGACTGGCTATTTTCAATATACCATTGACCCACTAAACAAAAGCCAACCAATGGGGTCAGTGGAAAAGTACATGGCTCACACAATATTTACGCCATCAATGAAATCTTTCTTGGGAGAAAATCGAGTCCCCCCAGACCCCCGCCCCCACCGTGTTCCATTAAGGAAAGATCAAACATTTCTACATTTTGAAGTGGTGCTAAGTCAGCGACCGTTCCCAGACCAAGTCTCATTACCGGACATGACGTCAAAATAAGGTCATGTGATATATAACAGAGTTGGTGTGGCCGAGTGCTACGTAACCCGTGGCGATCCCTGCAGTAACTGAGGCCAGCACTCGATGCCATTGCCTAGGGATTGTAGGATTAAAATTTTGAGACTATAGTAAAGGCCCAAACGACAAACGATAGATAAATAAATTGAACAAGTTATTTAAAGAGTAGTGTGTAACTTACTGGTGTGTGACCAGCCTCACATTAAACTTTAAGGAGTTCGATCAGGACGATGTAATTCATCCATTGCAACATACTCACAATAGAGAAATGTAAGAATTTTCTGTGATATATGTTGCGAAATTGTTATTTAATGTAAGAAATCTACGGGGAAGAGGTGGTGTGGTGTTCAGGTACGAGGGGAAAAAAGCTTACAACTGTAACTAAGAAGAGTTAAGCATTAATTTGGATTATTATGGAGATTACATGCGTTACTTGAATGCAAGCGTTTATTTTTTAAAATCAATACACATGGAAGACGGAAAGTTCATTTGTCACCGCTTTCTGTTGGAAAGGTATCTTCTATCATGTGACGGGTGACGGGTTATTCCTGGTAAATGACTAACTCACTGACAAGTTGGGTTGGAGTTTGAAAAAGTGTCGTGTAAGGGGTGGGGTGGTGAGTTACACCTTGCCACAACTTATATAAACAAACTGCGATGGCTGACTCACACCCAACATAAGCCATGGCCGACACTCGATACTGTGCAGTGCGCATGTCACTCGTGCGTGCTCCAATTACACCAATCCAATTACATGTCCAAATTGTCGAACTTGAGAAATAAACCAGTTTTTAACAATGAAATAATTAGTAACATTTGAGGTTATTAATAGTTATAGTCCACGTCAGAGGCGTCACTAGGGTTGGTGTCACTCAGGGCGGTAGCTCATGGTATCACCCTAACACGACTTAGCCCATAGAACTCCGAGTTTTCCAGTGCCAAGTAATGGGAACATGCAAAAATTTACATTTTGGTGTCATCCCCCTGATGGTGTCACCTGGGGCGATCCGCCCCAACCGTACCCCTAGTGACGCCACTGGCTCACGTCATGTATTTTCTTTAGGGTTCAAACTAACACTACTATAGATAACGCAGATAAAATTCCCGATGTGAAAATGTAAAACAAAATTAAAGCGATTAAAATATTTTTAATGTCCTTTTGAAATACAACATAAAATAATTTTCCTTTTACTTGAGGTAATTTAATATCAGTAAATAAATATTTGTCGTAAAAGGAAATTGTAAAAAAAATATGACGTAGTTCATGGTCGTGGTGTCGTGGGGTACAGTGAAGGGAGTAGAAATAATAGGGATTCTTATAAAGAGAAGGTTACATTACTTGACTTCTTGTTTCATAAAGAATTGTTAAAAATTAGCAGATGGCGATAGTGGTTAAACTGTGTAGGTAGGCGGGACAGGGAAATTTATGTTCGATGTGAAAACGTATGTAACCAAGTTTCTAAATTTCAAATTTTAATTTACACCGACGCCGATACTTTGTAAGAGTGTTAGGAGTTTTGTTATAGGGAACCTTGTTCTGAAGATGTGATGTGAGGTAACTGGGACCTCATTACATAAAAAGCCATAATATAATATGGCTTCCAAGCAAATCATTGATATACACAAATGCCAAAAATAGAAAGTAAACATTAGAACCTTATTGACACAATGGTTCCTCCATACATAAAAGTGACGAAGTGTAACCCTCTCCAATAAAGGCAATAAAGCAGAGGGCCAACTCACATAAAAGGAAATAGCTACAGTACTACACACTTGAACTATCGCATGGAAAGTAATTGTAGCAAATGCACACAGGCTGTAATGTAAACCAGATTTTCTGGTAATTCTCCCACGGGGCAAACATTGAAAAGACACATTTAACTGGTCAATCTTGTTTTGTGAAACCCATAGGCGGCATGGTAGAATGTTAGTGGTTATAATATGGATGACGGCATCCAGTGGTTACAATATGGATGACGGCATCCAGTGGTTACAATATGGATGACGGCATCCAGTGGTTACAATATGGATGACGGCATCCAGTGGTTACAATATACATGACGGCATCCAGTGGTTACAATATGGATGACGGCATCCAGTGGTTACAATATGGATGACGGCATCCAGTGGTTACAATATGGATGACGGCATCCAGTGCTTACAATATGGATGACGGCATCCAGTGGTTACAATATGGATGACGGCATCCAGTGGTTACAATATGGAAGACGGCATCCAGTGGTTACAATATGGATGACGGCATCCAGTGGTTACAATATGGATGACGGCATCCAGTGGTTAAAATATATGTGACGGCATCCAGTGGTTAAAATATAGGTGACGGCATCCAGTGGTTAAAATATAGGTGACGGCATTTAGTAGTTAAAATATATGTGACGGCATCCAGTGGTTAAAATATAGGTGACGGCATTTAGTAGTTAAAATATGGATGAGTGCGTCCAAGTATCAATTGCTGCATGGTAGTAGAGGTAGAGGTAGTCTTTAGTAATGTTTGTTGGTAGAGGTGGTAGTGTTAAAATCTGACTGCTGTGAACTGCTTATATATTATTCCAGTGTTACGATTTGAACGTTACACATATGGCATTAAGTGACACAAAATATGTTATGACAAGTGCGTTACACATATGGCATAAATTGAGAAAAATGTGTATGACAATGACAAGTACGTTACACACATGGCATTAAGTGACACAAAATATGTTATGACACTGACAAGTACATTACACAAATGGCATTAAGTGACACAAAATGTGTTATGACAATGACAAGTACATTACACATATGGCATTAAGTGACACAAAATGTGTTATGACAAGTTGGGTTTCAATTTTTCATCACATCCACAACAAACTAATCACCAACGTAAACAGCCACTAGGATCAGAAGCAGATGAAGGCGTCTTAGACGCGGTGATATTTTATTCAGCTTTATTTTTATTTCAATGATTTTGATTAGTTAGGTCAATAGTACGTTAAGTCATGAATTCAGTTTAACAAGCGCACATATTAACCTAAGGTGCAGCACACCTCATGACACAAAGCTGGCACTGCTGGGTCGGTTGTTTAAGTAGATAATTGTAATGAGTTAATAACTGAATAATGCTGCACTTGTTATGCGAGTCTATTGGTAATTATCCCAGAACACAAAATGTTGGGATGTGAAAAAACAAAACAAATATAATAGGAACTTTTGTATGCGTTTCAACCTAAAACTAGCATTAGCACTGTTAACACTATATGTTTATAGTAAATATTAAAATTTTATTGTCAAAACGTTTACATGTAAATTAAATACGTCTAGTATCTTATCTTATCTTAGATATACAGACTCTCCTATGCTGAAGATAATTGCGTCCACAGACCATGACATATGATCTGCTGGCAAGTGATGCAGAGGTCACAGGCAACGGCTTTGAGGGTTCCACCCATTACCCAGCCGCCTAACCATCGTTAGTTAGGTACCCATTCGGAGCTGGGTGACTCAGGAACAAATCCTTGCCTGCGCATGGATTTGAACTCGTTACCATCGGTACGCCAGTCGCGCGCATGCCACTCGACCACCGTGTAGATGTTACCAGTTAAACAATTCTCTGTTTTAGTTTTTAAAATTAATTTGTCATTGAAAATTTCATTTTACAGCGTCAATAAAAAATCAGTTGAATAAAATTTAAAATCTAAGAGTAACCTCGCTTTACAAAGCTACATAAATATCTGTGTATTTGTAAGGGTTGTGTGAGGGAAAAAAAGATGAATATTGAACATTATGCTAAATCTTAACTCTCCATTCCAGTTAAAATAGATTCGTTAAAAGGAACACGACGAGCAATTTCAACAGACCGCGTGTTGTTAATTATGGCACAATTTATAAATAAAAATTCACGTTTTAAGTACAAGGCAATTAATCGAATGGAGTTCAAAACATATAGCAGCCCACTGCTAGCACATGCCACCTCCCACGTCCTAACATTCACATTAGGATCTGTTATTGCGTTGGCTTTCAGGGTCGTTTGAAAACCGTTTGCTTGGCATTGTATCTCATAAGCTTTTCTATGTGAGAAAGGGTTTGAAGAGGAAATCATTGTATTTTCATCCTCGTCAAACTAAGATTTAGATAGTTTTTGTTTTGTTTTGTTTATTCTATTGCTGAGTTCATGTCTAAAAAAACTTTAGAAGTAATGGCAATTTTTTTTTATATACCATTGCCTCTAACTCTAATGGTGAAATTATCTCTAGACTTTACTGGGTATAAGCTTATAATTGCTGACATGGTCTCCCAAAGGGAAGCTAGCTTGTCGAATAAAGTAAATAAAGTCAAACGTTAAAACGGAGAAAAATGTCAGATTCCATCTCTAAATTTTATGTGCTACAGTGCTACGATACTCGATGACCAGGTTCAAACATTCTTAGGTGAAGTAAGTAGAGATTTTAACAATATCGGTTCATCCAGATTTATTTTTTTGGCCGATGCAAACAGGAATTGTTTGGTAGACACAAGGTGGTGATGGGGGGGGGAGCAGGGGAGGAAATGGGTAGGTTGTGTGAGCTAGAGCTGGCAGGCTGATCTATGGAAGGGCAGGGAACTTAGCAGGTGGGGATAGGTAGACAAGAATATCCTCATAGGATTAAAATACATCACTTGGGTGTGAGTGGGCGGGACGGGATTGGTCGTGAGCCATGAGAAATGTCGTATTTTTTAACATTACGACTTGGAGAGTGACGAGAACTTCTCGAGAGAAAAGCTCAAAGAGAGACATAAATTACTGCAACGGTATCTTCGACTACTGGTTGAAACGTAACACATCAGTTTTATTCGAAAGACAATCCCATTGTTTATAATTGTAAATGAACGGACCTAGAGTCTAGAGTCTTGTTCAGCTTGAAAGCACGCAATGTTAGAAAGTCAAACTTAGCTAGACAGGAAAGAGAAGGTAACTATAACTAGGGCAATTTGACGGCAACGTGTGTGTGGGGGGGGGGGATAAAGGGGATATGTAAGGATGATCACGCGCACAGGTATACGGTAACCATAGCAACACTAAACAAGCTAAATTGAGCCAAGACCCTGTAATAAAGAAAACAACGTAAACATGAGCTACCCCCTTTGTCAAGCTCGCAGGTATGAAAGTTTAAAGCTACACCTTACTAGAGGAACTGCGATGGTTGTGGATGTTCAAGCTTGAGTTTTCATCAAGAGAGCTACTGTTTTTATAGATCTAGATGTAAAAGATTGGCTTTGAATGGGAACCTCGGTGCGTAAATGAAAAATGAAAATTCAAGATAGAAATGCACAATTATTTGTCATTTTCCTGAAGTGACAGCTGAATGTTTGAATGTTGAGATAAGCTGAGATGTAGCCACCGAAAACAATACTTCCATTGTAACACTCAGATTCGTTTTCATTTCCCCGTTTCACGTCTATATACCGCTACAGCAGTGCTTCTCAAAGTGGTGTCCGTGGACCAGTGCCGGTCCGTGCGCCATCCGCCCCCCGTCCGCAAAATTTATCAAGAAAGGACATACAAATATAGTTGTAATCCTCCAGTTGGAACCATTAATACTAACACTAAGGACTATGTCGATTTAAGGCGATAAGCAAATACAATGAAGTAAATAAATTAATCATATTTCGCTATGACGTCAGTAAATGGAATAGTTTCTGACGGTCCATCATACTAAAAACTAAAAAAGTTCGAGAAGCACTGCATTACAGCCCACCGTATTCACTACTGTTAATATAGTTATATCTTGTTCTTTGGATATAAAAATATATATAAAGAGGTTGTGATAATCCGAAAGAGGGCCATTAACAGCTATGGTTTCACTTACCACGATGTAGCCGTTTTCTCCAGAACTTTTCACAGTTGAACCGAACCACTGGTCAGATTTTTCCTCCACTGGAAAGTACTGTCCTCTTTCATGTTTGATATTGTTGCCTGGAAATATAGCCATCATTTTAATTATGTATATAAGGTCTAATGACTTCACTGAAATGGGTGAAACTTATAAATATATGGGTGCAATAGCAATGCTCCAATGGGCGAAACTAAAAATAAATATATAGGTGCAATGGTTGTGCTCCAATGGGCGAAACTAATAATAAATATATAGGTGCAATGGCTGTGCTCCAATGGGCGAAACTAATAATAAATATATAGGTGCAATGGCTGTGCTCCAATGGGCGAAACTAATAATAAATATATAGATGCAATGGCTGTGCTGCAATGGGCGAAACTAATAATAAATATATAGGTGCAATGGCTGTGCTCCAATGGGCGAAACTAATAATAAATATATAGGTGCAATGGCTGTGCTCCAATGGGCGAAACTAATAATAAATATATATGTGCAATGGTTGTGCTCCAATGGTCTTCAATGATACAATAATAAATATGTTCGTGTAAAAGCTATACACTATAAGCTTCATCAATAAATATTTGTGATGTTACTGTACACTAAAGAGCCATTGTGTTGGAATTTAATCAGTTGGTATTTGAATGTGTTGGTACATACGATTGAGTTAATAAAACAGTTGCACATTTTAATTGTAATTAAATAAATATCCCTTACATACCACGAAGGTCCATGGGAGCAAGTGAAGTAGCGTTCACAAGTTTCATTGACCACTAACGAGCATGGGATTGTGTGATTATCACAATGCCTCGTGGGCCTTGCCAGATCCGCGGTTCGAACTCGCGACTCGCTACACGGGTTCTTGCAGCGGTTCGGTAGTCCAGCTCGCTACAACTTAGACCACCACGCCCCACCATTTTAATTGTAATTAACTCAAAATGGCAGATCTGAGACCTTCAAAAATGCAAGACTAGACATAAACCATGGTCAAGCGTAGGACGCATTAATCTTTTAAATAAAAGGAGCGTCCGTAACGGATAAGATGAAATAATAATAATACGGCGGGGCTGTAGAAAAAGTTGCTTAATTAATGTTTTGATCTCCAAACCACAAAAGGTTTATAATAATTTGGACCATTAATTAATTATATTTTTTAACAACAAAACCGGATGACAAGAACAAGTATCTGAAGACGCTCATTGCTAATAGGCGCATCTAATCTTGAACTTTGTTTTATTTAGATCAAATACATTTCAAAAAAGCAAACTGTTCCAATTACATTACATGCATTCCCCCCCCCCCCCTCAATCTGAAACTAGTTGTCTACCCGTCTTTACATCAAATCATGAAAAAGTAAGATTTCAGTTAATCAAGACCCACAATTTTCCTTTTTTTTTTCCTCCTACTAATTTTAGCAGCTTAGACTTAGAGCTTAACTAATAACGATAACTTATTTATTTCTTCTTTTGTGGAGGTGAGATTCCTTTTTTTTTTTTTTTTTTTTTTTTTTTTTTAAAATAGCGTGTGTATTAATATCACCACTTTACCTCACCAAGTGTAACGTTTTCTTTAAATTCGATACTATGTTTCCAAACATAAATTAGAAATTATATTTTCCATTCTATTTCAAATCATGCATGAAATAATTGCCGACCAAAGGCTTTGACTACTTTGACTCCAGTCCTACTTTCAAAAGCTTTTTGTTGAAGTTGAAGTTCAGTCTTACCTTCTTCATCAAAAGGAATCGCTTGGCAAGAACTTGGGACGTCTGTTTTACATCGGAACACAGCGCCACCTTGTATGACATTTTTTTGGGTTGTGTTGAATTTAGGCGCACCGATCAGTAACCTGAAAATAGTCAATAAAGAGCATTTTGTTGTCAATAGTTTGGTATCATTTTACAAGAGAATCTATTGACTCATAATTTGAAACTAGACAAAGGTTCGATTATTATTATTTATTTTTTAAAGATTATGCAGACGCCTTTGATTTTCATATTAACTGCATATTTTTTAAAAAAAGAATAACAATGTTATTAAAATGAATTCAAATACATAATTACTGTACTTTTAGTGTTTAAATTACACAAAATGCACACATTTAATTGAATTATATTTTTTACACTAATGTATGGCTCCCACAGAGTTACTTTTTAAAATATTTGGTACAGGGCTGGATTAAGCTTGCAGGGGGCCCATGGCTGCAACTCCCACTGCGGCCCGGTCCAGTCACTTTATTATACAATATAATACGTTTTGGGGCCCTTAATTTAGCATTAAATCAGTGGGGGCCTCTGGCTTTAGCCCTATCAGCACCCCCCTTATTCCGTCCCTGATTTGGTGTTTAAGGCTCTTTCAGACAAAAAGTGTCCCGAAAGATGGTACAGATGGTACTATATGGACGGAAAGAGCGGTATTAAAAGGACGGTGAAAGGTGGTTATAACGGATAAACTGGAAGGTAGTAGTAGTAATCTTTTGTGATAGTATGTTATGCGATGACATAATACAATGTGAACTGGTCATTTCCATCGTGAACCCATTTTAATTAAGATTTATATATTATTCCAACACTCCCGTACACGTTTGCACTTTTCATTATTAAACACTATTCATGCAGATGTACAAGTTTCATATACTTGTACAATTTTAACACTGGCTGTATGGTTTTAACATGAATTTACAACAATCGACATATTTAAGTTTCTTATCTAAATGATTTACACCCTAGCCATGAGATAGTTACTTCCCCTAACCGACATAAAAAACGCATATGTACAGCCTCTTAGACATTCTGATTTACAGCCATGCATAAAATACACGTTAGATAACAGAAGAATGTTGACATGTAAAATAGAAGAGCTGTCATTTGTAGTCGAAACTTGAGCAAATAATGAGAGATGTTATGTTACAGATTTACGGGGTCCGTTGAAAGTAACTGATGAGAGCAGTTGATAGATATGCTAGTGAGACCCAGTGGATTTAAAAATAAGGCATGTAAACCTTATATCTGTATTGAGTTATTGAAATAACCCGGCAAGTGATTCCTCTAATAACTCTATCCAGTATTCTGGCCCCAAGTATCAGGTTTAGAGCACAATGAAGAGTTTCATTTCTTATTTTTGAAGTTTAAGATCTGTTAACCATTAATTCTAAGCAGTAGAAAATTACACTACCCATAACTCTGTTCCCAAATTATTTAGTTTTTTTCTTTCTCCTCTTCCTCCCTCCGTGGTAGCAGGAGCGGTCAACACTTGGCAGCACCCTTTTATCTAGTGTTTTCCTTTACGACCAATGACAGTTTTTAAGAGTCCTGGGCCCATCTCTACGACCAATGACAGTTTGTAAGAGGTAAGAGGGCTGG
>MUZC01000200.1:300369-328230 GCA_002072015.1 Radix auricularia | reverse complement strand
ATGGGTTACGTGTTTATATTGATTCTTAAATGCGTATATTTATTTGTTTTGTCTTATTGTAATTATGTTTTAATCACACTCGCTTTCACTGAAATGTCATTACCATTTTTAGATGTTTTAAACTTCTATAACACTCGTTTCACATAGACATAGGGTTCATACAAATAATAGCTAAAACGTTTTAATTTTTTATTTGTCTGTTTGTATGTTTGTGTGTTTATTTATTCATTTTATATGTTTGTTTTTCTGTTTATTGGCTTACTTGTTTCAATTATTTATTTCTTTATTTGTTTACTTATTTGTTGTTACATAACTTGGTTTTATTACTTGTTCATTTCCTTATTCGTCTCCTTGCTTAATTGTTTATTATTTCTATATTTATTGAAAAAGAACTTTACCTCTTCGTTTTATTTTGTAACATAAAATATGTTGAAATTCTTCCATGTATTTTTACTGTGTAAGATGTATGATTATTGAATGCATCTATTAATTTTTGGTAGTGTTTTTGTAAAGCGCAGTGAGCTTTAAGAAACTGCGCTATAGAAGCGTCCTTTATAAATAAATAAATAAATATAAACGGGTACTGATAAAAATTAATTTTTGCAAAAATTGAACTACATTAGTATGAGTTGTTTGAATCATGAAATGTCTGAAGCAAAAAAATATTTCAATGGTTTCAATTTTAATTGAGGAAATTAAATTTAATATTTTCATACACAAATTAAGTTTATTTTTTTGTCTTTTGCTTTGGTCTTAATAGTTGTGGTTCAAATTAAATTTTTACTGAATTTTTCTGATTTTAAAAATTCAACCAAATTCAAGACATGTTAAATATAAATTTTATTAGATGTTCAATCTTATTTTATTCATATAAACATTGTATAAATATAAATAATGAAAACAAAAACATTTGCATAGAAAATCTTGATTTGAAGAATAGGTAAACAAAATATTTATGGACTTGTTGTGAGTATATACAGCTATATTACAGGGCAGTCAAGTCATACCAATACAAAGACATAAGATATAGATATAAATGCCAGCAGTAAACTACTTAGTACTGTACAGACAATAACATATTGCTTGGTATTTTCCTCCTTGTTTGATAATTAATTAAGAGCTAATTGATCAGGTTGAACTGAAATAACTGGGAGCACTTTGAGCCATTCTAACTGAACAAGCCAAGAATGCCCCCAGGGGGTTGAACAAAACTTTTAAGTACTTGATGCTATCACAGGTCAGGTGAGGACACAACAGAGACAGGCAGCTGTGGGAATTTGATTCTACATGGGAATATCGAACATAACATTGCATGTTTATTTTATATACAATTCTGTACAAATCTACAGGCTAGGCAGGAACTTGAAGACATAAAACTTGCAAACAATTATTTGAACAAAATACATTAAAACAAATTTAAGGTGATAACTTAAAAGGAATGCTTAGTATTTAGTAGTGACAGAGATGGTGTCCACAATTATTTTTACAAGAAAATGCTTGAACAGGATCTGCTAAATATAACAAAAATAAAAATACTAAAATTGACCTCAATATGTGAGAACACCTCTAATTGTTAGATCTGGCCAAGCTCCAACACTGAACTTAGATAATCATTCATATTAATGTGTATCACAGAGCCTGATACCAGGAATAGCTGGTCACAGAGTAACTAGAGGTAAACACTGTTGAAATGTCACAGATGAAGACTTCTGCAGAACATGTTTTGGCTAGGACATCATGCAGTACTCATAGACAAGTGAAATACGTCTACACTCACAACCATATTTGTTGGATCCAACATAAATGTCACAGTGAATAAAAGAGAAACTAGGTATGGAGTTAATTCCCTTTAAGATGACTGGATCTCTCAGAGATTGCCTTGATAAGTACCTCAAGTAAAGTCGCTTTAAGCCTTGCTGTTATGGTGCTCAAATTCTTTCACTGTTCTCTAAAACAAAGGTAGATATTTTATTAATCTTATACTGGGATATTTGTTAGAGAAAATCAATAAAATAGTTTATAATAATAATAATTAATTTTATTTATTATTTTGAAAATTTCCTCGCAAATATTTTAAAAATATTTAAACCAAAGTCACGTCAAAATAATATAAAAGGTAAAACTGAAATATAGTAAAATATTTCTTTTGAAACAACCTTATATGGCTTGGAAATTTTTGAAACATCTTCAACAAAACAGGCTGGAACCAGTCCTCGCTTCCCATCAATCTATGAAACACATTGGGGGGAAAAAGCTTTAATTATTCTTTATCTCATGAAACACTTTGGGGGAAAAGCTTTAATTATTCTTTATCTCATGAAAAACATTGGGGGAAAAGCTTTAATTATTCTTTATCTCATGAAACACATTGGGGAAAAAGTTTTAATTATTCTTTATCTCATGAAACACATTGGGGAAAAAGATTTAATTATTCTTTATCTCATGAAACACATTGGGGGAAAAGCTTTAATTATTCTTTATCTCATTTTTGTTTGTTGCCAACTCGTCTTCAAGTGTCTCAATGTTTCACTAAGATGAAAATATTGAATCCTCTGATTCTTGTCAAAATTTGTATGCTGTTAATAACTACTAGTTACTAAAAAAAAAAGTTTGACATGGGATGAATAATATGAGATTGAGTTTGCTGGTGTTGAAAAATGTTGAAGCTATTTGGCAATCGTTATGAAAACAATATTTGCTTTCTTTCTGCTGGAATAAACATCAAATATTTTTACCTCGCCATGGAAGAATCCATCTGGCCTGGGATCCCCATACACATGAATGACATCCCCTGCCAGGAAAGACAACTCAAATGCAGTATAGTCATGTGGAGACTGCTGCTTGGGGTTGTAGTCATATAACGCCATCACCTGCAGGACAGTTCAAAGTCTTTATTTACTGGGCATCAACATGAATAAGGTAATACAAGTGGGATACAAGTGGGTTACACGTCCTGTATTCATTCTGCTAATGACAACTTATCAAAGGTTAATTTACTGATCAGAAGTAGCCATTTTTTCCCTCTAGTCTGAATCTTTGGATTTAAATTTTTACATTATTTGATTTAAAAATACTACTTGATATAATCCCTTTTTAGCTAATTTCTCCCAAGCTTGTAATGAATGACAAAACATTTACAGGACTCAATAATTGATGATGTCAGTTATGGTGATGATTTAAATCAATATTTTAAATGGTGTCATTAGATTTTAAATACAAAGTCTGAGACTGCAACAGACATTTTGATTGCACTGCTCAGAAATATTTGACTAGATTGACAACTATTCTAATCGCCATTTTGTCTTTGAAACTTGTCTCAGAACATTTCATTTTAGCATAAGCTACAAATTTTTACATGCCAATTGTTACTTGTATATAAAAGGGTGTGCATCTCTTCAGAATTGTCTCTCAAAAAATTCATTAAAGTATCTAGAAAAATATAACTTAAAATCTTCTACAAATGTCATTTATATTGGCTGAAATCAAAATACAGTAGCACCAGATTACTTCAACCTTGGTTTTAACACCCAAAACCCATTAAGTTGACATTTTTAATTAGAACTGCCAAATGATCTGTTTGTCTTAACCCTAACATCTTGAGTACCAACCTGGGACAAAAAATTCACATCAGCTACTGGATAGTGGATCTGGATGATGATTAGTATTTTCATGATAATTAAAAAAAACAAACTTAGCACAACTCATAGTTTTAATGGCAATAGAAAGACATTTGACTTCTAACAAGCCACATACCGCCTTCCTTTGACCACGCTTGTAATGTATGTTATTCAACACTGCTGACAGGTCAGTATCTAGGTCCTCCTGGTCTTGTCCCATGATGTCGGTGTTCTGAGACTGAATCAGCTTAGCCAATCCTTCAAAAACAAGTTCTGCCCTGGGAGAGACGTGGCCTCCAGCACACAAACACTGCACGGCCAGATGTTGGAGGTGATCAGAGTTCAAACCTTCTACCAAGACTTCACACACCTGGGGACTGGAGATCTGCTCATAGGCCTGGTTGTTGACATAAACCTGAAACAAAAAAGGTAAATTATTCTTTTCAATATACATGTAATAGAAATGTAATGATTTTATTTAATTTATTGAGACTTTAGAATAGGCTGGAATTAAAAGCAAATTCATTGGTTTTTTTATGGGGTGAGGGGGTGGTGGAGTGGGGTGTATAGAATCAACATTTGATCTTCTTTTAAAATAACAGGTTTAATAGGCAATTATTATTAGCTGAAAACAAATGGGACGTGGTGGTCGAGAGGTAGCGCTCTCGACTGTCAGACCGATGGTCACGAGTTAGAATCCACACGAAGGTGAGGATTTGTTCCCGGGGCCTGAGGAGTCCCCGAGTCACCCAGCTCCGAATGGGTACCTAACTAGACAATAGTTAGGCGGCTGGGTAATGCGTGGAACCCCCATAGCCGTGGCCTGTGACCGCTACATCACTTGCCAACATATCATCTCTCATGGTCTGTGGACGCAATTATCTTCTGCATAGAAGGAGCGTCTGTATATCTAAGATAAGATAAATGTACTTTGCCAATTATGTATATGGTTAAAATTGTTATTTTATCAATTTTGATATGAAAGAAGCTATCATAATATGAAGTAAACTTTTCTTGTTTCAGCTTTGATATCTACAACACACCACAGTTGTAACACAAACACTAAAATAAATATGGAAGTTTTATGAAGAATTCCTATGACACCTTTGTTTGTGAGCTACAGTTTCTATAAACATACCATATAGCCCAAGACCTTGACACCATTATTGTTTCCTCTGTTGTCCAGCCTAGGTGGTAACCATGATAACAAGACACTTCTCTCATCCACTATGGCTTTGACATGGAGATTTTGTGGAGGATCTGGCATCTTACTGACAGCTTGGCTTGCCACACTTGGCGCCTGGTTGGCAGCATGGTGGGTCTGGTTGGTAGCATGGTGGGTCTGGTTGGTAGCATGGTGGGTCTGGTTGGCAGCATGGTGGGTCTGGTTGGCAGCATGGTGGGTCTGGTTGGCAGCATGGTGGGACTGGTTGCTAACTCCAACCTTGTGATTATTGCCTGCATCTGAGATCATGGAATATTAAATCAAACATTGTATTTCAGTAGGTTGTCATGGCAACTGCAAAAATAATGTTCAAATTCAAAGAAATCTTAATACTAAATTTGTTTTGTTTTTTTGTTAGAGGATGTTATGAATCCTGAACATTTTACATACCAGTTTTAGCTTACACTTTTTATAAATAAAAACTGAGCCTTGAACAACAAGTTTCCCCCAACCTCATGATGTCTTTATGCTGCATGAGCAGTTGAGGATTTTCATTTAGGTAATAAACCCGACAATCCCTCCTGCACAGGTAAACTCAACCACCTGACAATTCCACTAGAACAGGTAAACTCAACCACCTGATAATCCCCATGCAAAGGTAAACTCAACCACCTGATAATCCCCCCTGCAAAGGTAAACTCAACCACCTGATAATCCCCCTACACAGGTAAACTCAACCCCCTGATAACCACCTTGCACAGGTAAACTCAACCACCCAATAACCCCCCCTGCGCAGGTAAACTCAACCACCCGATAATCCACCTACATAAGTAAACTCAACCACCTGAAAGAATCCCTCTTGTGCAGGTAAAACCAACTAAACTCTTTAAAGTCAAAGTGTTGACTCTAACCATGGACTCTTGTGAAGGCTCCCTGCTGCATGAGGTGCTGGGGCTCAGTCCTGTTGAGATGCCCGGCTGACAGCCTTGGGTTGAGGTCATGTTCAGTTATGTGACTGCTGCCATGAATAGGCTGGAGATAGTTGGCCGGCACCAATCCTGTTCTACCATTGACGTCTGCTTCATAATAGCCTGTCTTGTCCATTGGCCCTGAAAAATGATTTTATCCTACTGGATTAAGATGACTAATTATTTACCTTTTTTGATTTTACATATGGGAGACTGTTAGTTTTTTAAAGAAGCTGTAGCTATTTCACATAATTAGTTAACATTATAACTAGGACTGTGGAAAATAACGATTAATTTGTCGATTAATCGTTAAAAAAAGTTTAACAATTTAATTATCTTTAATGATTAATTGACCTATCACTTACAAATTATTGGAAGAAGTCAAAAAGTAAAAAAAAATTTTTAAAATTAGCGGTCGGTAAATAATAAATTTCATGACGATTAGACAAACATTTTGGTTTTAAACTACATATTGACTGACGGGAATGTTCAAAATGTTGATAAAGTTTGCATACCGAAGTTCTAACACTTCACCTACTTATCAAACCAAATTAAAAAGCTCATTAAGATAATGGCAGTAATGGAGTTTGATTCCAAGACAGAAAATGACCTCAGCTCTTCTGATGAATTACTGCGTTACAAAATGGAGATAAAAGTTCCTGAATCCATTAACCCTCTACAATTGTGGAATACCAATATCCGATAATGTCATTCCTTGCCAAAACTGTTTTGTGCATACCAGTTACCTCAGTTCCATGTGAATGATTGTTCAGCTCGGCTGGTTATATTGTCAATTAGACCCCCTCATCACTTGAACCAAACATCATAAATTTTAGTTTTTGGCTTTTATTGAAATTTACGATTAATAAATCATTAATTTTTCAAAAGTAACTATTAAATTTAAACTAATCACTAACAGCCATTATTATATATAACCCTTAGTGAAACATCTACAGACCTTTGACTAAGATACAAGAAATCTACCTGTGACTAAGACTAATAGAAGTAATCTAGTAATCTATTTGTGACTAAGACATTCAAGTAATCTACCTGTGACTAAGTCATTGAAGTAATCTACCTGTGACTAAGAGATATAATTAATCTACCTGTGACTAAGACACAATCTCCTTCCCTCAGCTCAAGTTCAAGACCTTGTCTGCCCGACTGGGAGAAAAACGCCGGGTCGTAATCAGCTATGGCAACAAACTGACCCCTGACAACACCAGACCACATCGACGGCACTCCTTTGTCTGGTCTGATCCCAGGGACCGTTCGAGGATGTGCATGGACCCCACGGGCCCTGGGACCAGAGCTGAAATGGTCTGCAGACCGTGGCCTATTACTGACATATGGCACGTGTCTTTTCCTCCTTGTGCTTGGTATGGGTAAAGAAGCAGTTGAGTCAGTGTCACTGGATGGGTAGCTCTGATCTAGGTCATCCATGGAAGAAGATTTAGTGTAGCCTGTATTTTTTCTTGATGTTTGTGTCTTAGTTCCATTTAAGAATGAAGGTAAATCCTGAAAAAGCAAAATATTGACAAATTTACTTGCAATTTTGTCCATTGACTTTTTTGTATGCTGAATTTCAATTACATTTAGAAAAAGCTACTAAAATATGATCTATAGGATGTGCGTATTTTTATGACAGCATTGATTGTGTTACGTTCTATAAAAACACTTACTTTATTATATTCTTCATGCTCCATGACTTTTTCTAAGCGTGTCAGGTCATCAAGGGCACTAGAGGGCCTATATGCTGTACGTCTCAATTCTGCCCCAAGTCTACGTAATAAGGAATCCTGAGGCACAATTATTTTACAATATAAACATCAGCCCGATAGCAAACACATTAAATTCACTTTTGATAAGCAAAAGACCAAACATAATACTCAATTCACTTTCAGTCAGCTAAAACCAAACATAATACTAAATTTACTTTCTGTCAGCTAAAGACAAAAAACACAACACTATATTAATTTTCAATGAGGCAAGTTAATAAAAAAAATAAAAATGATGAGGACATAATTAGCGATTTTGAAGTTAACCAAATACTTTGAATATTGTACCTTTTCTTGACATTTCCTTGCCAGCCTTTCCAGCTTAGCTTTCAGAGGTTCTATCATGTTGACTGTTTGTTGTTGTTGTTGGTGCTCAAGTTCATCATACTGTAAATAAAAGATACAACAAATCCTTTTAATGGTGGGTGACTTTTGAATGGTTAATGGAAATAATTACCATGCTATTGTTTCGGTTTCCTGTTGTGCTTCGTGGTTGGTTAAAAAGAGTTTCTAGTAGAATAACATTTTTAAGTGGTTGGGTTCAAACTATTCATCAACCCAGGTTGCAGGAAATATATTACAGAACTAAAAATAAATTGTAAAAATTTTCTAGCAGTAAAAACCTTATTTTGATTTTTTTGTAAAGGTTTGAACGTTATTCCATCTGAATAATTAATATTTTTATATAATGTTAGGGTTTATAATGAAACATTTTTTTAACTAGAATACAGTACAGTAATCCCTCACTACTTCATGGTTCACTATTTGTGTATTTACAACTTCACTGGTTTTGAAATTAGTAGTATCATCATAATGTTATATATAGCTACATGTGATTTGCTTTACAATAACTGTAATTAACTACTGATCATATATTACTTAACAGTTGTGCATGATTTGAATAAAGTATGTAACAGACGTGTTTGTTGTGGTTAAATTGTTTGAGCATGCAACTTGGGTGAGTAAATTTGGAGACTATGTGCTTGAGTTATGAGGTCAACTCAGACTGGCTATAAGTGTAAAGTAAAGGCCATTAAACAGTTGTTACACAGATCAAGGACTGATGTCTTCATTTGCAGTGTTGATTCATAGTTGTACTATTACAGAGTGAAGGGTTGGTTATATACAGTAAAAGGAGATTTAAAAGTGTTCTAATACACCTTAAATAAATAAATAACTATTGTTCCCTACTTAGTGGAAATTCAGTCATTGAGGACGACCTAAGAACCAATCTCCTGCAAGAAGTGAGGGATTACTACATAACAATCAAATACTTAATAAAACATTAACATTTGTAGCTGTTTTTAAGTGTGAATGAAATTTAACAACTAATGATGCATGATGTTATGGCAGTTTAAAACGTCAAATATTTCTTTACCATATTAAAATGTTTTATAAGCTTATTGTTTAACTTAAACTATTGAAATACATTTTTATTTATATACAGCAAAAAAGGTGATTGGGTACAATTTCTTTTATCCTTGAAAAAAATCAGCAAGATACAATTATCAGAAAAGGAGAAAATAAAGGAAACACATTTTCAAAGAGGCATGTGGAACTTGCCCTGGCAGATAGGTTGTTGTAATCATCACAAAGATTCCTGAGGCGAATCAACTCCAGCTCACTCTGGTGTACACGGTCACGTAGATTCAAGTTTTCTGTGTAAACTTCTTGAATTTTTTCCATCTATACATGAAATATCATGTCTATATACATCGTTAAGTGATCTCAATGATCTAACAGTCAAATAAAAGTAAATATTCCCTCTTTATTGTTAATTCTCAGAATATTTCTTCAACAACAATTTGGTTAACTACTTTAAAGAAGGTAATTATTTTAAGCGGATGAAAAGAAAAAGTTATTCTGTGTTGTTTTAAAAAACAAATTATAACACAAAGTTAAGATCATTTGACATAACGCTCATTACTTAATTCTATCAAAATTTTGTATGATATTTTTCATTACAAATAAAGCCGTCTATTCTTAAAAAAAAAATCAAACCAAGTTGAATAAGAATTACTAATAAAATAATGTTCAAGTATATGGAAAAATATAACTTTAAAATCTTTGAAAAATGTCATTTATATTGGTTAAAATCAAACTACAGAAGAACCAGATTACATTGACCTCGGTTAACTCGCCAACCTCATTTAGTTGACATTTTTAATCAGAACTGCCAAATTCTCTTTGTCTTGAGTACCAAGGAGGACAAAATGTTTACCTCTCAACTCAAGAAATGAAAAAAAAAATTAACATAAAACAAGAGCTAAACAACAGTGATGAAAAGGGAATTTTTTTTAAAAAAGGTAATATATGATTGTTTATTAGTCAACTTGCCAGAATGCTATTTGAATTGAATAATAAATGTTTCAGATTTGACTGGCACACACCGTAAAAATATTTGTTCCCCTATACATTAATAACGCTCTTTCTATACAGAAGATAATCAGATTCTATATTCTTTATTACATATTTAACATATATTGTAAGTAGTACTTAGGGACTGTATTGGCACAATGCCCAGCCTTTTTTTTTTATTTACCCCAACTAACGTCAGCCCTGGGTGGACTCATGGAAATCCTTTCCCTAGTCAGTGTGCAAAATTTAAAAAAACTTGTGTGCAAAGTTGCTAAACATCCATCTTTGTGCAATATTTTACTAAATTTGCTGCAGGGCATCAGTCAGATATCTGTGCGGCCATGCAGCTTATATGAGACATTGCTCATGGTCACTTTTAAGTTTTGGGAACAAATCCCTGCCTCCACCAGATACTTAAACTTGTCGCGCTCAGTATGTCAGCAGAGCGTGCATGCCGCTTGACCACCATGCCCAATATGGACGAATCAAAGTATTTCAATTTAAGGTTAAAAGGGCTATCTTAATTAGGACAGGTCATTCATTTAAGATGGAAATATGAAAAATTAATTCTTAACATTGCTGATTGCTTCATCAAGTAACTCCCGTAAAAAGTTGTAAAAAATATAATCCCAAAACACATGCATGTACATTCTCATTTATGAGAGCACATCATGTACATCAAGAAATTTAAAGCCCATGTTAATATATTAATGACTCATTGGTTTTCATTGATCTCAATCACCGACTATCTTGAGGTTTGTTGGCAACATAATCAGGTTCTACTGTATAAACTAGAAATTGTGATTTTTACATAAATGAGTTCAGAGCTTTGCGTTACAAAAATTAAAAACGACAGTGAGTCTTAAATTTACAAAGTAAAATTATTTGAGTGACACTATACAAAACATGCAAACTTGACACACCAAATATTTTTATCTTATAGTGAGTTTAACTTTGTAAACCAGAAATTTATAACAGTGTCTTAGCTTAATATTTAAAAATTATTTTTTAAAAAGGACATCCGTGACCATTGAACAAAAATCATTAAAAGTTAATATGATAAATAAATGAGTGATGCAGAAAGTGTTACAAATGCAACAAATTTGAAATTGATTTTAAAAAAATACCCAAGCCATGAAACTGAAAAAAAGAAAAATCTAGCCAAAAACAATGTATTGAAATTAAGATGAAAACAAATGCTTCTTAAACCATATTCCCAAATAAAAATAAAGAATTTAACTACAAAATAAAATAAAACTAGTTTTCCCAACACATTTTTTAAAATAATGAAAATTTTTCAAATACTAATTTATAAATGATGAATTTTTAAAATTAATGAATAAAAGTTCAATACGCTTATAAAAATATATTAATAAAAGTGTTGAAATAAAATCACATCAAAAGTAAAGAAATGGTGCAGGTGAGTATATTCTCTATGATACAAAGTTACCCCAGTGAAGAGCAAACACACCTCACATCATGATATATGTGTTTAAATAAAATAAAATCACACCAAAAGTAAAGTAATTGTGAAGTTTCCATCCCATAAAGAAAGGTGAGAGAGTAGTCTCTGTGTGTCAAAGTTACCCTTGTAGAAAGCAAACCGTTAAGTTTGTTCATCTGATCTTCCAAGCTATTATTTTTGGCCTCTAGCCTGGAAAGGTCCTCCACTTTTTGCGTTAATTCTTCAACTTTTGGCTGTAGTGTTTCTCTATCATCTTCTGCAGACTTGAGGTCACATTTTAAGTGGTCCCTCTCAATTATGGTCTTTTTCAAGGTCAGTTCAATTTCATTCTTTTCAATGACCGCAGCATGGAGATCCTGACTTTTAGCTTCATACTGTCCACAATGTTATTAATGACAATCCAAAAAATTTGTGAATCATAAGAAATATAATTTTTGCGAACAGAAGATGACACAATTATTTATTAACTATCACCTTTGTGTATCATACATTGGCAAAGGACATTTAATTTAGAGAACAATACATACAAAGGAAGTAACAAAGGATAATGCATAATCTTAACTAACTTAATAATCCATTATTTCTTTACAAGTACACCCAATTCATAAATAAAATATAATCATCAGAAAGTAATCTACAGTTCTTCTATTTCATTTATAAATGACTGATAATTCAAAAACATTTATTGCATAATCGAGGTCAAAAACAAACTTTGTAATTGTTAACATTTTTGTTATTACCTGAACTTTTAATGCCTGCAGTTCTGCTTGAGCGCCTTGTAGTTTAGCTTCTGAAGCCTGCAAGTCGAGGACTTCTTTTTCAAGACAACGAAGAGAGTCCAGGGCTGTACGGCGCATGTCTTCAATATTCTGACATTCTTGTTGGCATGACTTTAATTGCTTTGTTAAAATTTCTATTTCATTTCTCTGCAAAGAATGTTACAGATTATTTTTTATACTAAGAATAGTTTTTTTTTCTTTCTATAATTCATAGATTTCATCTTTGAGTTATAATAATAATAACACCATGTTTATGTAACCTTATAGTTGACAAGGATTCCCTATTAAAATTTAAAGTACTAACTTTTCAAGGTAATAAGTAGTTTAACATCCTTTGTCACAGAGCATTTAACAAAGAATAACTGCTACAAAAAATCATTTTAAAATTAATTATTTCATTTTTTAATAGATATCTAAAGAGATATTGAACAATTATTAAAGAAAGGCTGTCATTCTGGAATTAATTTTTTTTAATACACTAACACATTGTGGTTCAGCTTAATATAATTAACATGAAGAAGAATGCCCATGAATAGGGATTAACCCCCCTACTGAAATTTGCTACTTTTAATCTGGTCCATTATACAATCTACAAACTGACTTCTGATAAAACCTAGAATTTATTTTGGATAAAATCTACCATCTGACCTCTTATTAATTCAAACAGCTAGCCTATGACACAGTTTATCTTGACATCTGATACATCTTACTAAACTGACTGATACAATTAATCAATCAACTAATCTACGGCAGTCTACTCTAGCCTCTGTTGCATATTACTAAACTGAACTTTGATACAATCAATCAACTAATCTATGACACAGTCTACCTGACCTCTGTTACATATTACCAAACAGTCTACCTGACCTCTGTTACATATTACCAAACAGTCTACCTGACCTCTGTTACATATTACCAGTCTACCTGACCTCTGTTACATATGACCAAACTGACCTTTGATACAATCTCCTTATCTCTGTGTTCAAGCTCTGTCTTGAGAGCCGCTGGGTCCAGCACTGCATCCTCACTGCGGTACCCAATCTTCCTCAGCTCATTGCGGAGTTTGGACAAATCTAGCTGAAGATATTCCAGCATCTCTCTGTCAGTTTTTTTATCCTGTTAAAAAAAATTTAGAAGAAGCGTTCTCTTGGCTGTAGTATAAACAAATTAAACAAAGTCTTTATGAATTCCACTTCAGAGCTTAGACATTCTAAAATGAGACGACACTTACTTTATTTTTTAGCAGGTCTTCTAAGCTAGACAGTCACAGTTCTAATAAGTTAATGATGACACTTACTTTATTTTTTAGCAGATCTTCTAAGCTAGACAGCCACAATTCTAATAAGTTAATATAACGACGTTTTTCCTCAAGTTCCTTCTCTAGCCTGTTAATCTGTTGGACAAGGGGAAATTAAAAAATATTTACAATTAAAAAAAAAATTATTATGATATAATTATATTTTGAATTTCATTTAACCATAGTGAAAAGTCTGCTATGATTCTATCAATAAGTCTCAAAAAGGTATAAATTTGATTTAAAATAAAAAATTTTGTCAATGTTTAAAATATTTAACTTTTAAATACGTAGTTTTACCCACAAATTATTGCTTTTAGTTTATATATTGCATTACTAATCAATAATTATAGTAACATTATCAAAAACAGACACAATACTTAGTGCTCAGTGATGGGAAACAGTGCCATAATGGATCTAAAAATAACTTAGGCTTGTATTTGTGAAAATGTAATTTTTATAATAAATAACATTTTTACATTTTTATTTATTAATCTCATTTTTTAAAATAACTTGCACAAAGTAGTTTATTTAATAGGTAAAAATGTAATGAGTCAGTAGGCCATTGTTTTGGGTCCGAACAATTTTTTCCTACAAGTCTAATCAGTTTAACTAAACAATATCCCTCACCAAAGCTAAGCAGCATTTGCTAAAGTGGATGGGGTGATTATAAAATTATAGCTAAAAATAAAATAATGAAAAATTGCAGCTTATCAACAACTGAACATTGGTTTATTCATTTCTTTCTGTTTGTCTTTTAAAATTTATTTGTTGACAATCTACCTAAAGCTTTTAAACACTTATGTTTAAAAAATGATGAAAAAATATTTTGGAAAATCTAAAAATTGAATTCAAAGTGGCTCTCAATATTTTTTATTTATTCATTCTATTTATCAACATTATCTCTCCCCCTTTATGAAAAAATGATTAGCTTTACAATTAATTCTTTTAATTTCTCCAGTTCTATACCATGAAGGCTTAGAAAATAAGAAGCAGATGAATTTATTAACTTTGAAAAAATAAAAAAATGTTAAATTTAATTCAATTCTATTTTTAAAAAAAAAAAATCAGCTGAAAATGCCAGTGCCTTAAACAATATCTGTTATATCGTATTATTTTGATTGAGAAGTTTAATTTTTTTTCTACACCCCAATCTTTAAATTAATTATTTACTTTGTGGATTATGGATGTACAATCTTAATAATTATATTACATAGTTTTGAAAATGTTTTTGTTAGGTCATGAATTTTTATAACAGTGGCAGTACTTTATTGAAATATTACTAATAAACCTTGTGTTGAGGTTGACAAAATTTAATTACTGAATCTAAATTAAAATTTATAAATAGAGTCAAGCGATGGCAAAAAAAAATATTATTAATGGGAAAATTATGTAGAAGATCTAGACTAAACTGGTCTTCTTGTTTCAAAACTTGTAAAACATAATCACATTATTTAATGTGTGGTTAAAACCACTTTTATGCACTATTCTGTATCACAGATTCAGTAATGGAACACTAAGTCTAAAAATGTACAAGCAAAAAAGCTAGCTGATTTTGGTCAATGATTCAAGTTGTGGTTATATAAATATACATTTCTACTTTATGTTTTTATTTCTCCTTGTACAATGGTTTGATATTATAAAATTACACAATGAGATCTACAATTTTATTCTTGTTTGCGCTGACTATGACATAACTGATAAAATTTTAATTTGATGAGATGGATAGAATAAATTAGAAAAAATTATTATCATGAAAAAATAGTAATTGATCTATACAATTAAACAATTCAGCAACAACAACAATAATATTATAATAAAAATAAAGAAATAATAATAATTTTTAAAAATCTAGTTGAAGCCAATCAAACGGTTCAACTTAATTTTAAAAGCCATCAAAGAAATTTCACCAGGAAAATCATTTATTACAACAAAAAGTCTGGTGACTCATTGCAAAAGCTTCTGTGCACTTTTCATTTAAGCTACACTCCCAAGGAAAAAAAAGTGATTTTTTAAACAAAACAAAAACGTTTTAAAAAATATTCTACAGGAGGCATCAATTCTTACCTTTTCCTTTCTCCTATAGGCAGGGGGTAACTACATAGGTGCATAATTTGAATGTTAGTTATGGATAAAAAGTATTAGTTACTACAAAAGAAAAAAAAAGGGCTTGGCTTTTATTTCAAGAAATGTCTAGCTTTTAAGAAAATTCTTACGATAATTTCTATAATTTAGAATTGGTGGTGATTTAAAAAGGTTTTTCACCAGTTTTTTTTTAAAAAAGAAAACAAGAACAATAAGATATGTGTGAAACTATTTTGGATATTTTTAACATTTAAAAGGTTCAATTCATATATGCCAACATGTGAGGTTTTCCTGTACTTTTATGTTTTTATGCTGTTTCATAGGTGTAAGACCATTCAAAATTTAGTGCAATTTTCATGGATTTTATCTAAAATGATTTAAACATTTGTGCAACAAGAAGCTAATTCCTATTTCTCTGTTCAAAATCACAAAGTTGAGGATCAGTGGCCTCTAAATTTAAAATAAATACAGCTTTCTTACTATCCTTTCTTACGGCGTCATGGTGAGCTAGTGAACCATAACTACAAATATGTTTTAGCACATAAAAAAAAAAAACCATTGACAATGAGCCAATTAGAATTAGTATGAAATAATTAAATATATTTGATATTAATATCATTCAATGGTTAAATTAGTCATTAATTTTATTAATTACAAATGATTAGCTTGTGTTGTGGATAAGTTTATTACTCAAGTTAAAAAAAACTCAATATCAAAAGAATTTGAAACAGCTCCAACTAAATTGCTGCACATTTCATTATCTGTAATTTTTTTTATAAAATGCTAATAACCAGGGATGAAAAACTCAAAGTATTTTTTTTTAATTTCAATAATTTATTTTTGTAAGAATGTATCAAAGAAAACATAAATTTTATTTTTTAAAAGAATTTATATTTGTTACAGTTTCAGTAACCCTCAATTATATTTATATATTTAAACATTTGTTTATGGTAGTATAGCGTATTTAAATATGTATGAGTTTATGTGAGAGAGTAAAGATAATGTCATATTGATGTTTTAATTTATTAGTAAAAATAAATAACTAATTATTATCAATTTTTTAAAATTAATATTATAATTAATAATTTTTTTAAATTTAACAAATCATTCACCCTCAAATGTAAATTTTTTCTCTTCCTTGAAATTTCTGCCTTTAAAAATTCTTTTTAAACGTGTAAAAAACACATAAAATGTTGTGACACTAAATTTTATTTATTTTTTAAAATAAAAAAAAAACAACTTTATTATACATGTTTAAAGTTCCCACAGGTTGGCATGTATGGACAAAAATTGTTATCATAATGTAGTGCATAAACAGCAAAGTTTTTATTCTCATTCTTGCACGATGATAGAGTAAATCTAGAATAATTTATATAGAACAGTTTATAGTCTGTCAGCGATGATTAATATGAACAGGCTAACTGGTAGCTAACAGCTTCTATTTTCTATGAGATTACAATATTTTTTTCTGCAACTAAAACGTATGCAAAGACTTGCTAAGATGAAGGCCTGTGGCAAAAAGAATGAAAGCTTGAGAGCTAACCAATAAAACCTGTCCTTGGCTCCTATATTTATATATTTGTAAGCTAGGAATATACCTTATTGGTCCTTCTTCTTAACTGGTCTAAACTGTACATGGGGTAGAAAATTAATGCAGTAGTAGCATTGTAAATATAGGGCAATCAACACTCAAAAGGAACAGAAACTACAATTACATTTGGATAAACTAAATAATTGTAAGTATTGTAGAACATATTTTCTAATATTTATTAAAAGTTCCAATTATTTTATTTATAGATCCCACTACTGGAAAAAACCTACAAACTGGTCAGTTAAAATCTTGGAAAACACAAGGTTTCTGTAGCTCATAAGTTGAAGTAAATGAAGTCTGCTAAGTATGACAGACCTGTTGTGATACCCCTTTCAAATTATACTTTATATCGTAAGGGATTTGTAAAAAAAATATCTCTCATTGCTTGTTGAATTATTTTTTATTTGCCATTTTTATTTTTGCAGATGAGAAAAAAAAATTCCTCTTCAACTTGACAATTTATATAAACTTATTTTTCAAATGAATAGAATTTTTGTTTACTCTAATCTAAGCTTATTATTTTATCACATTTAAATTAATTTTTTTTTAAAATTGGTTTTAACACAAGTTTATACTTGAAAATCATTAAAGTATAAATAAGCATACAGCTAAAGACGTACAATGTATATGAGCTGCAAGACTGTCAAGATGGGATCGTATCAGACAACACACCCAATCTTCATTTAAATCTTTTAAAAATTTGTTAAAATAATTCTTTGAGACACTTACATCTTCTTTCAAATGCTTGTTGTCCTTTTCAAGGACTTCAGCTTGTCTCAGATTCTCAGTTGACTAAAGGTGAAAGAAAGAAATTTTTGTCATAAACTTTAAAACTAAAAATTATCAGAACTGTATTTCTCTTTAAAAAATTGTCAGATACTTTATTATTTAAGGGCCGTTCATAAAGTACGTCATGCTATTTTTTATCATTTTTTAACTCCTCCCTCCAGCTGTCACAAATCTCGAACCCCACTCCCCAATAAAGTACGTCACACTTTTGAAGAAAAATTATTTTTTTACTAACAAAACAATTAAAATTTAATACAAAACCCCGTTATGTCACACATGGCCTAATAACCTCCTTCCCACCTGTCACATTTCTTAGACTCCCCCCCCCCTCTGGAGCGTGACATACTTTATGGACAGCCCCTTATAGAATACTAAGGTCAAAAAATTCTTCTTATAATAAACAAACCTTTTTCTTCCAGTAAATAGATTGGTCATTGTCTGTTTTACTTCCACTCTTATCAGACTGAAAAATGTCATAAAGCAGAGCAAGATTTAGAAACTTATTTAATCAGCTTTACGCATTTAAAAAATAGTGTTTCAAGGATAACATTATTGTCAAACGAAAATCTAATTCATAACATTATTTCCTGTATTCTTGACCAGCATTGAAGCCTACAAAGGCTAGTAATAAAGCCCCGGAAAACACTTGCATACATCCAAATTATCAATCATTCTCTGCTACAAATGAAAGCTGACAGAAAAAGATCACAATGTATCACTTCTATAAAAATAAAAACCCTACATACTTGAAGTTGTCTTTCTATCATTGCTATGCGACCTCGAATACTCATTCCACTAGTGGAACTCTCCAAGGAATCTCTCCTATCTTGCTTGACTTGATCCACAGATTCAGCTCTTTCAGCCCCAGGTGGTCTGGAGCTGGGCAAGGGTGGAGCCTCGCTATCATCCAGGCTGTCCACTCCCTCCTGAGTTGAACTGGGCAAGTAGAAGGAATCCTCTCCGAAATTTTTCAAGGGTGCACGTTTTGATTGAAGTCCATGAGCGGATTTGTTTTCACGTGCCGAAGAAGGCAGAGATTTTTCATTACCGAAATAATGTTTTGTGTTCGCGGCCGTAGCGGTGACAGCAGAGTCATCGGCGTCTGTCGATAAACTTTCACTGCTCTCATTACCGCTGGTGAGATAATTTATACTCTTTCTGGGCCTGTGTGCACGCAAACGTCGTGGCGGAGGGACAGGGCCTTCGGAAGAGTCCGTGTCATTCTGTGTTGTTTTGTGATGGCTGCTGAGCTCGCTCTCGGACTGAAGGTGAAGGGCAACTGTGACCTCTTCTACTTCAGGAGTCGAGCTTCGTTTGCTGCCATTTTGCCGAAGGGTTGGAGCTTGCTTTGCTCCAACTCCAAATGTGGCTAAGGCTCCTCCCCGCGAGCCTGCCACTGCTGTTGGCTTTCTGGCCTCTATAGCTCTCCAATGAGATTCCTCCCGGCTAGAGGTTGGTTCAGTCTTCTCAGCTGATAAAGCAGGTGCTTTAGCTATAGACTTGAAAAAGAAATTCAATACAAATTAATTATATGAATAAAAATTTATTTATAATAACTTTTTGGGGAAGATTTAAAGACACTACGATTAACATTTTCAAAATTAATTATTAAGTAATTCAATTATTTTGAAGTATCTTCATAAGAATATTTCACAATAAACATGACAATTTGCTTAGACATTCCTCTTGACTTTTTAAAACATTTATTTGATATCAAGCCGAGCTTGTGCTATGGTTCAGGCCACATCAATCTTCATCTCACCTGAACTTTGGTTTTCTCTTCTGGAGCTTGACCAGCTTGCTGGGCACCTTTAAGTTTAACGGTGTCAGCCTTTCCTTCTTGTGGAGGGCCGCGAACTGATTGAAGGACTCTCTCTGATTCCAACCCGTGATATGAACGGGGTGGAAGGGTCTCACCCTGCGGATCTGAATCTGAGGAAAACCAACAACATAAGTTATTAAAACGACATAGCAAAGAGATTGTGAAACTAAAACTGCTCAGGTAACGTTAAAAGAGTTATCAAAATTGAGAGGTGAAGTTAACAAAATTAAACTTACAAGAAGCCATGAGTTTAGACTTAAATGAACAACATCATGTCTTTGGGTTTACAACCAGACATGAATTATTTGACAACAGAAGTCCCATATTAAATATAAAGATTATAGTAAATAATAAATATAAAATATTTATAAGATTTATAAAAATATATTTATAACCATGGTGTAAAATTTTTACTAGTAACAACTACTACATATTGAGTAACACAAAAAAGTTAAGACACAGTTTAACTTGGTAACAATCCTAAAGTTGATTTTAAATGAAGCAATGGCAGGGGCAGGTAGAATTGTTTAAATTTCCCCAGTGCTGATAACATTAGGAAGATCTACAAAGACCTGGTAGCAGTTCCCAGCTTGTTATGGCACTTCTTGGTCCCACATGAACAAGAGTTGAAAACATGTTAGTGCTCCTCTCACATACTTGTGCTTTCACATACTACACATATAATGCACACAGTAAAACTCATGTGTTTCTCATTGCCTTCAACAGCTCACTTTGACCTACTTAGTGGTGCACCAGGTGACAGCTGTGATCCCCACCCCAATAATGGTTTATTGAATCACCTTCCAAAGTTATTATTGCAGTTATTGATCACTTCAACATAGACCCTCCAAGCAATACAAAAAACCAATTCCAGCCTATTGAAATTTCCCAACCTATTGATGGTTAAGTATACACTTATTTATCAGAGTAGACATCAACCTATTGATGGTTAAGTAAACACTTATTTATCAGAGTAGATATCAACCTATCGATGGTTAAGTATACACTTATTTATCGGAGTAGACTGGTTACTGTCATTATTAGAGTTTCTCATTGGGGATTTGGAAGGTTTTCTGTTTAGGGGGTCACAGGTCATGAATGAGAGCCATTAAAAAAATTTAGGCTCAGCAGAACCACTAATGATTTTAGGATGCATTCCATGAGAAGGTCTTTCAAAGGCAACTGTACCATTTCAGCTACTTTGAAAAATATTATCAAGGTAGGAACAAGATTTGAAAGAATTCTGACACCTTCATGCATATGGGAGGACGTATAGGGGTGCTATGGGTGTTACGGGTGTTCCAGTGCTAGAATGGTCAAAAAGGAAATATTACAGACCAGCCAAGTGCATGGAATTACATCAAGACAAAATTTAAAACAGCAAAAAGGTTTTAAAATAACAATTTAAAACAAAACAGGGTAAAATAAACAAAAAACAATGTGACAAATTAAAAAGCTACAAATGTTAAAACAGACAAACTAAAGTCAAATCATGGATAAGTGTGGGACGTAATAATCTTTTGTATAAAAAGAGCATCCGAAATATATAAGATAAGACAACAGCTTCCAACTGACCTTGTTCAGCTTCCAACAAAGAGGTCGCCTGTCCCGTAGACAGACTAGACTTCAATTTATTTATAAAAGTCTTATAAGAGGAAATTCTTCTCTTTAAGACTTCAATCTCTACCTCATGGCCAGTTGCACCCTGGGAAACAAAAATAAAATACTTATAATTAATACAAATGAATAATTATTTCAACAGTGAAAGAGAATTTTTAAAACTTATTTAAATCTAAATCTAAATTTGCAATGCAGTGAAAATAAAACTCCAAACTACATTAAAAAGTATGAACTTTCAATGGCATTCTGCAACTTTGTATGAATGTATATTTTTCCTTTAACAAAGTTCATATAACACCATATTTTCTCAGTCACATTTTTTTTTCTGTGTATGTACTTCTTTTCTACCCACCTTGCCTTTCCTCAGCTGTAAGATTGTTTCATTCAGCTGAGCGTTCAATCTCTCCACCTCTTCCATCTGATAAGTTGTTTCTTCAAGTAAAGCAGACTTTGTGTGTAACTGGCTGTACTCATTCACAGATATAGTCACATGACCATCTTTATGCTAAAAAAGCAATTTTAAAAAAAACAAAAAACAGACATATGCATTACTTGTTTTTATTGCGTCCAAATAACATGTAACTCCATGAAATAAGCTTTCATGTATGTCAAAGACACAGATTTGAAAGTTTCAAAGAAATTATAGAGACAATTATCATTTAATGTTTTAAGTATTGATGAAGTTGGCAGAAGTAAAGTAACTTGAGAAATGTTCTCTCTTCTATAATTTAAACAATGTAAACTCAATGTTTTTATCAATGACTTTTAACATTTATGTATAACTTTATTACACTAAAATATATTTTTTTTAACTGCAAAAATAATTTTAAAAAAAAAACAACTGCTTAACACTATCAAATAAAAAGAATATTTCTTCCCAATAGCAACATCAAAAGGATATCAATTATTAGTACCTCAGAAACAAGCTGTGCTTGTGTAACTGTGAGGGCATTTTTCAATTGTAGCTGAAGGTTGTCAATATGCTTTTGTAGGACTATGATAAACTTATGGCAGTCCTCAAGTTTTTGTGGTAACGTTTGCCTTTGGGCTTGACTCAATTCTCCTGAGTTCTGTGTTTTAAAAATACATTTTAACATTTATTTATCATACTCAGTTATGAATGTCATTTTGAGGTACGTGGGAAAACTACATTTTAGAGCTAGAAAGTTTCTGTCCACCAGGAAAATCAGAGCAAGATATTTTGTTTAAAAAATGTTGAAAAAATTAGAGCTAATAATAACTGTTATAAACTTATCTTATCTGTTGCAGACACCCCTATACAGAAGATTATTGCATCCTATGCCTATCTATATTTGTGTCTAGTCATGCAATCTTATTAGAGTCTTAAATGTTGATAAAGTGTTTTTTTCCTGGTTTATTAAGGAAACCCAACCCACCCCCGAATTTCGGATGGCAAAAACTTACCCACAAATTATCAAAATAGATATAACACTTCTAAAGTTCCATCTCACGTTCTTCTAGAAGTAATAAATATGACCATACCTGATCACCTAATCCTTCCAATTCCTGAACTCTGAATTTCAGTTTATTCTCAGACCTTTGTAGGGCAGCCATTTTGTCATTCAGAATCTCATTGGTCTGTTCTAGTTCCCTGACTTTTGCCTGGCTGTCAATGTCTCGGAGCTCGTACTCTCGCACTTTTTTCTGCAGCGCGCTCTCATTCTTCTGTAGACTGTCCACATGTTGCTTGTAGGCGAGCTCAGAGTCTTTGGATGACAGCAGCTGACGGTCCAGTTCTTGGATCTGTCGGAACATTCAATTTTAAAGCAAATTAAATTACAGCTAATAAACTTTTAAAATATGAACAATCCAAATAAAAGAATTTTGAAGTTAACTCAGCAAAATATAAAAACTATCATAATATTTCTTTACAACACAAAATTTTTTTTTTTTTAAATGAGCACAAACAAATAACAAGAACAACAAAGCACTTGAATCTAACAATGGACTAAAGGGATGTGCCAATGTCTAGCCTTACGACAAAGTAAAAAAGAGAAGATCGATCTTTAAATTTAAAGTATTTTGAAAGATTTCCAATTTATTTACCTGCCCTTGTAGCTGAGAAACATGTAATTACCTGCCCTTGTAGCTGAGAAACAGGTATTTACCTGCCCTCGTAGCTGAGAAACATGTAATTACCTGCCCTTGTAGCTGAGAAACATGTATTTACCTGCCCTTGTAGCTGAGAAATATGTATTTACCTGCCCTCGTAGCTGAGAAACATGTAATTACCTGCCCTTGTAGCTGAGAAACATGTTGACTAAGTATGGCACACTCCTCCACTGCCTTCTGTAACCTTTGTGACAGGTCAATGTTGACCATATCCAGCTCATAGGCTTTGCTGTGGGCGGCAGCTTCAGAGTTTTCTATATGACCAAGTCTGTTCTTCAAATTGGCCTGCTCCATAAGACAATACATTGTTAAAAATAACTGGATGTTTTTTTTCTGCACACCCATCAATAAGGAATAACACACAAAAAGTGATGCATAAGTTAATAAATTAATGAAAAGAATCTAACAAGTCTCCTTTATCATTGAGAAATAAAAAAAATATTTTTTTAAAATTATTAAGTTCTAAGTGATAAATAAATCCTATAGTGAGTCCTGGGAGAGACATGATAAATCTGACACCAGAAATACAAGATAGAACTGACCACAGAGATCAAGATAGAACTGACCACAGAGACACAAGATAGAGCTGAACACAGAGATACAAGATAGAGCTGAACACAGAGATACAAGATAGAACTGACCACAGAGATCAAGATAGAACTGACCACAGAGACACAAGATAGAGCTGAACACAGAGATATAAGATAGAGCTGAACACAGAGATATAAGATAGAACTGACTACAGAGATACAAGATTAAACTGACCACACAGATACAAGATAAAACTGACCACAGAGATACAAGATAGAACAGACAACAGAGATCCAGATAATGAACCAAAAAGTTACAAGATAACTGACCTCATTTATCTCATAATTCTTCAATCGTTGAAGTAATGTGATTTCCACATTTTCTAATTCATTGATCCTGGCTTCCAGATAGCTAATCCTTTCAGACAAGCCTCCCTTCTGCATCTCAGTGTCCTGTAGCAACCTCTTGAGCTGATGCTCATGTGCGGCCAGTTCTGCCACTGCGGTTTCCATCCCCCCAGATTTGCTGAGCCAGTGCTCTTCATCCAGCTTGAGCCTACGTACCAGTTCACGAAGTCGGCGTTCATGGATTTCCAGTTCGTGAACACGGTCTTCCAGCCGCAGTCTGGTGGCTTCAAGGTCTTCACATTTGGTATACAGAGAGCCTTCGGATACTTCAAGACTGTTGACCTGAGAAGTTCAAAATATATGAGTGTTAGCTAGAAAGACAATTTAACTGTGAAGACTTCAATTATTTTTGGTTATAAGTGTAGGAGTTTCATTTTCCAATCAGTTTCTTTTTTAAAAATTTTTTTAACTTAATACAGTCTTGGTTTGGTACAAGGTAGCAATTTAAAACATTTTCAACAACACTGGTCAGTTCAAAGAAAGAAAGAAAAAGGAAAAATAACCTGCTCTTTAAGACTGCGCTCTGAGAGTTGAAGTTCACGAATTTTGACCTGCAGGTCATGAATGGTAGCTTTATCTTTACGGGCAATTTCATGGAGGACTTCACGATCACGTTCCAGATCTGATAACTGTAATATTTAAAGCAATGACAAGGTTAAACTTATAAAAAGTTATAGACTATAAACTCACTGAAAATATATTTCTTAATATTTTCCTTCAGTTTGATAACTTTAAGACCTACTGACCTGGTTCTTGTTATGCTTGTCCAGGTTCTCCAGGTCCTTGATACGTTGCTGCAGGACATCCTCAGGTTTGTCCAGCATGGTCTGAGATGACGACCTTGACACAACAGAGGAAAAACTCTTATCTAGGTCACTGCTCTCATTGTTTTCTCTCCTCAGATTGTTGTTGTTGGAATCACCGCCCAAATAAAAAAAGGATGACTTTGATTGGCCACCACTGGAAGGGGATGTGCCTTCCACTGACCTTTGACCCTCAGCGTACCTCAGCCTACGCTCTAAGCTTTGATTGATGCTTTCTAGTTCCTCAACACGTTGAGACAGATCAGTTTCTGCCAAAGCCTCGAGTTCGTGGATCCTCCTCTTCAATGAAATCTCTTTGTTCTGCAGCTCCTCAACAAGGAAGATCAGCTCCTCTTGGCCGGTGCTGTCCACGGAGGGCTGCCTGGCTTTGCCTCTGCGAGGAGGGGCAACGGGTGGTGGGGTTGGGCTACCAGCATAGCGGTCTGGGGGCGGTGCTGTTGTGCTATGAGATGGGCTGTTATTAGTTGGCTTGGCCAAGTTGACAGTTACTCTAGAACTGAAAACTTCTTGGATAGGTTCTGGTGAAGATGCTTTTTTGCCATCTTTTTCAATCTGTTCGTATCTGGAAATAATTTTGTTAAAAATATATGCATAAACCAAAACTTATGTATTGACTTTCCAAAGCACAGAAATATTGATAACAATTATTATGAAAAATCTATATCCACATAACTTACCACGATTTTGGTAGAGTGTAGGGGAGGGACACCACTCCACAAAAACTTGGTATTATTTTCTCGAAAGCACCACCCCTACCCCACACTCCCTATACACACCTCCGAATCCCCCTTTTCAGATGGTTTATCTACAATTTAATGCAAGTGTAGATATTTATTGAATCTTATCAACAGGACTTGCTGAGGAACAAGTATAGAACTTGAATCAATGGTTGGAACCGTGGGCTGGGATTAACTGTCAATGAAGTTCAAATTGTACGCCTAACATGATATCAAAAAAGATTCCATTGTAATCAATCGTGTGCATTCAACTGAGTTCTGCACATTCAGCTAGAATGTAAAGGCGTCTATTTCTCTTCTAGTCTGGCCACAATAGGGTACATAGAAAGTAGGTATGCGTGAATTTCACCAATTGAAACTGGCACAGTGATTTTTTTTCTTCACTGAATTGCCATAATGCTGATACTTGACATTTGAATCCAGTGTATGTTGCACAAACTTCTGTAGCTCTCCTAGTATGACAGTACATGCAACAGGGGTTCTGCTACGGTATGTGCGATAGGCCAGTGGTTCTAGTCCTACGACTGAGTGTCGCATAAACTAAGGGTTTATATCCTCGATACAACTGGATGCCCCAAATATCAGTGTATCTTGCAACAAATGTATGTCCTCCAAAACCAGTGGTTCTTGTCTCACCACTGTATGTTCTAACTGCCGTGGGACAGAGCTTCAATGTCGAAATATCGTAAATCTCGTCTGGCCTTATGTTCAGACGTCCACAGACTGAATTGTTAAGAATGCATGACTAGAGCTTTGACGTCCACCAGTGGACATAATTGACAAGTCACGTCTCGCTGAGTAATGTGTCACGCTTGACCTCAGATCCATGTAGACTAATAGCGGCACAGTGGAGTAGCCTATCTTTTCAGTACCGGACAAGATAGCAAAAAACACGCGCCTTTTAAAAGAATTGTAATGTATGTTTATAAATTTTATTTCTATATATACGTTTGACATGCGACCCAATCATTCGTAGTTAAAATCCTAAAAATAGATATAACATTTTTTGCTAATCAATACCAATAATAACAGTATCATATCACATTAAAATATATGGGGGTGTGTGCCAAACCAAAGATAATCACTACGTAAAGTTTAACATTTATTGATAATAATTAATAAATATTTATTTTTATTACTTTAAAATTAATGTTAAAATTCATAGTTAGGAAAATATCAAATAATGTTTCGTTTCTTTACTTTCAAATGTTATAAAAAACACACCAAAAAAAAACAAAAAAAAAACAAACAAACAAACAAACAAAAAAACAACACTTATTTTTAAAGTCTATAGACTAGATCTAGGGTCAAATAGGAAATAGCCTCTAAGATAATCTGTATATTTTTCTCCTTTCAACATCGTGATAGGATATTGTCAAAAGAGCCAGAGACACATTTTATGGCTTTTTTAATTTAATTTTAAAAAAAAAAAGTAGATCTATAGAGTTTATTGGGATTAACTAATAACAAATACATTATCCACCACATTTTGGTTGAAAAGCTTTTTGGTGCCATTTTAGTTGAAATATACGGAAATCTATATAATAATGCGCCTAAGCACATTTCCGTCCGTGTGTGTGTGTGAAGCCCCTATACCACGCAACTCTTGCTAACTTTTTTTTTAAATTGAAAATATAGACGCAAAATCATAATGATTTTGGGTTTGAGATTAACAGAGGGTGTGGTTTTGCGCGCCGTAAAAAAATACATTAAGTGGCGTCATGAAGCTTTTATTATATTAATTTATTTGATGCTACTTTTTATCTTGATTATAATCCGAGTGTGTGAATATGCATGTGTGCGAGTGTGTTTATGTGTATGTGTGTATGTGCGTCTGTGTGTGCGTGTGACTGTGTGTTTGTATTAGTTGTGAAATAACGATTTGTTTCATAGATTGC
>MUZC01000200.1:280653-291918 GCA_002072015.1 Radix auricularia | reverse complement strand
GGGAGTAAGAGGTAGGGAGTGAGGGGTGGGGTGTGAGGGTAGGGAGTGAAGGGTAGGGAGTGAGGCGTGGGATGTGAGGGTAGGGAGTGAGGCGTGGGGTGTGAGGGTAGGGAGTGAGGGTGGGGTGTTAGGGTAGGGAGTGAAGTGTAGGGAGTGAGGCGTGGGGTGTGAGGGTAGGGAGTGAAGGGTAGGGAGTGAGGCGTGGGGTGTGAGGGTAGGGAGTGAGGGGTAAGGAGTTGCTCACACAACATTAAACGGACTTGAATTGATTTTAGTTTGCAGAGACAGACACACAATGTACCGCACTGACAGGTGAATGAAAGTCTACCATAGACGTGAGTTCTCTGCCCTTAAACGGAACGGACTCATTCCAACTAAAAGAGATTGATTTAAATTTTAAATCCATTAGAATATGGAACTGATGTGAAAATCATAGGTGATTCAGTTCCATCAATTATTAACAATGTATTTAATGGTTAGACGTTATAAGTTGTTCAAACGTCAAGTAGAAACAAAATAAAAGCCTTTTAATAAAAAATATTTTATAAAAGAAACAAAAAAGCATTTAATCCCGAGTGTATTTTGCTTGTAAAATAAGGCTAATTCACAAATATTTCAAGTCTCATTGAGTTAACACTTGACTGTGTTTGGTTCAATAATTACTGCTGCTTGCAAGCTAATCTAAAGATAGACACAGTAAATATCAAACACTTCCTTTAATAATCGACCGACAGTCGTGATAGTTAACTCTTCTCGGGCTTTTGACGTTGTAACCATAAAGGATAACCTCCCTTTTTTCTTATGAACCTTCACGCAAACATTTGCCTATACAGATTTGTCTATTATCTTGTCTGTTACAGACGCTCCTTCTATACAGAAGATTATTGCGTCCTACGCTTATCTATTGTTTGTGTTTAGGCCTGCATTCTCATTAGAGTTTTCAATGATAATAAAGTGTTGGCTTTCCTGGTTTCTTCACGCAACCCATTCCACGCCCGAATTCCAGACAGGAAGAAAGAGAACTTGTATTTCTTTGTTCTTGCATACGGAATAAGAAAGGTGTTTCTACCCTTATGTCTATCTGAGGGTTGTATTAAGTTATCTTTTTGTTGTATTTCTAAATTAGAATTAATTGCTTTATGTATAATTACTAATTTACTCTTGGTACTTCTACCCTCTAGTGTTTCAAGGTTTAATGACTTAACTATGGGTGTCATTCTTGTCAATTTTGAAAATTCTCCAGTAATAAATCTGGCAGCTCCTTTTTGAATTTGTTATAGTTTATCAATATTTTCTTTGTTGGATGGGTCCCATACAGAAGATGCATATTCTAGTATAGGTCTCACCAGATTGAGGTAACATTTTAGTTTTATATCTTTGTTACATTTGTAAAAGTTTCTTTTTACAAAGCCTAAGGTTTTGTTTGATTTTTTAATAACCTCATTGAAATGGGTATTCCAGATTAAGTAATCTTAGATTAAGTTGAATTTTTAAATTTCAGACATAAATTTCCTCAAATAATTAGCATCCATTTAATTTTGTGATTTCGTTTCTATACAGAATAAACATTCCGGATTCCATCTGCAATGCTACATTTCACAAATTTGTGCAAGTGAATTTTTATTATTATTTTTTTAATTTTTTTACTTTATTTTTTAATTTTTTTTTTTAAATTAATTTTTTTATTTTATTTTTTTGACGATAGGCTTTTAATTAAAGTAAGATGTATTCTTATTTGAAATCTTTGTTTCCAACAAGTGTATGAGTTCCTAATATTAAATGCCCTGGTGACATTATCATAAGACATCACTACTACGTCAAAACACTCTCACACACTAGATACTCATAATCAAAGATCTACTCAAAGTCACAGCTACCAAAAAGCATAACGGCTACCACAAGAAATCACAGCTACCACAAGAAATCACAGCTACCACAAGAAATCACAGCTACCACAAGAAATCACAGCTATCACAAGAAATCACAGCTACCACAAGACATCACAGCTACCACATGAAATCACAGCTACCACAAGACATCACAGCTACCACAAGACATCACGGCTACCAAAAGAAATCTCAGTTACCACAATATATCACAGCTACCAGAAGAAATCACAGCTACCACAGGACTTTACAGCTACCACAAGAAATCACAGCTACCACAAGAAATCACAGCTACCACAAGAAATCACAGCTACCACAAGAAATCACTGCACCACAGGACATCACAGCTACCACAAGAAATCACTGCTACCACAAGAAATCACAGCTACCACAAGAAATCACAGCTACCACAAGAAATCACAGCTACCACAAGAAATCACAGCTACCAGAAGAAATCACAGCTGTCACAAGAAATCACAGCTACCACAAGAAATCACAGCTACCACAAGACATCACAGCTACCACAAGACATCACGGCTACCAAAAGAAATCTCAGTTACCACAATATATCACAGCTACCAGAAGAAATCACAGCTACCACAGGACTTTACAGGTACCACAAGAAATCACAGCTACCACAAGAAATCACAGCTACCACAAGAAATCACTGCTACCACAAGAAATCACTGCACCACAGGACATCACAGCTACCACAAGAAATCACTGCTACCACAAGAAATCACAGCTACCACAAGACATCACGGCTACCAAAAGAAATCTCAGTTACCACAATATATCACAGCTACCAGAAGAAATCACAGCTACCACAAGAAATCACTGCTACCACAAGAAATCACAGCTACCACAAGAAATCACTGCACCACAAGACATCACAGCTACCACAAGAAATCACAGCTACCACAAGAAATCACAGCTATCACAAGAAATCACAGCTACCACAAGACATCACAGCTACCACATGAAATCACAGGTACCACAAGACATCACAGCTACCACAAGACATCACGGCTACCAAAAGAAATCTCAGTTACCACAATATATCACAGCTACCAGAAGAAATCACAGCTACCACATGAAATCACTGCTACCACAAGAAATCACTGCTACCACAAGAAATCACTAATGGTAAATAAAGCGAATAACACAACTCTAAAACTTCAGACTACATGTACGCAACACAACTGTCATTAAACACCACAGCTACCCCATGACACCAAGACCACCCTAAAACACCATCTCTACCTAAACACCATCTCTACCTTAACACACCCAAGTACCCCAATACATCACCGCTACCCCAAGACACCGACGATACATAGCACACAAGTTCCCTAACATATCACTACATCAAAACACCACAGCTAAGCAAAAGCACTACTTTGTTCCCCCAACACACCAACACCCCAATACACCATTTAATCCAGGGCACCACTATTAAATACCTACTCAAGACACCACCGATGCCTAATCCTCAAGACACCACAGATGCCAATACCCTCAAGACACCACAGATGCCAATACCCTCAAGACACCACAGATGCCAATACCCTCAAGACACCACAGATGCCAATATCCTCAAGAAACCACATGTTCCCCAAATAAACACAATTCTATGTGGCATGACTTGCTACCTTTTCTCCCTACCCAATCGGGAATACCCAGACAAAGTTCTTTGCCAAACCTTACTGCAAGCGTTAATTCAACACATTTTGATTCTACTAACTCAACGCATTCCCATCTGGTTGACGATGTCTGCTGGTATTTTCAGTTTATCTTTTCTCATTCGCCAACAAAGCTGTTTTAGATTTTTAAAAAAAAAATTTGACCACGGCATCACCTGACTATTTAAAAATCGATAGATACTAAAATGACTCATCAATTAACGTTTCTTCATTGATGGTAATCCCCTTGGAATAATTCAATGAAAACGGTAAATCCAAAATACGTTTATTTAATACACACTTTCATTCAAATAACTAAAACCTCATCTCGTCTCGTCATTTCAGTGTATGTTCCTGTCATCTTGTAACTACAATGGAGGCTTGAATTCCTAAAAACTGTATAAACTATGAGATATAAGCTCCTTTAACCACCCAACCCCGCCCCGCCCCCCCCCCACACACATACACATTACTAAACACTCCAATAATCTTATCTCCAGGTTTGTGGTGAAGCCAGTCAGTCAAGTTCTTCCGTTACAGAGGGACTTGGCTCGATCTACTGGGGAAATCCCATCGTTTGCTTATTTCCAAAATATCTGAAAGGGGAAACAAGTGGGGGGGGGGAGTGAGAAAAGAGACCAGTTACCTGACCTCCCAAACATTTCGCTTTTAGTATAGAATTAGAGTACCTCGACCTCTAGCCACGTAGCCCATTTTTTGTACTCACACTTTTCTCTCTGTCGCTAAACCAAAGGGCCGTCTATGCCATTGACACTGATAGAATTGTTACCTTACACGTTTTTCAACCAACTCCCTCCTACTCCCTTCCTCCTTGAACACCCCCCCTGACTTCCGTGTGGTGCCGACCTGACGAGAAGACGATGTTACTATTACGCTTTACATCACGTGACAGTATTTCTTGGCTCCCCCCAAACAATGTTCTTCCACTAATTCGGATGTGTTGTCAGCAAGTCTGAAGCCGTGCTAAGAGACATTTCGAAAGGTTAACAACCGTCTGCTGTTTTATTTCTTTCTTTTTCAATCAGGAATTTGTTTGACAACCGCATTGCTGTCAAATTTTCTCTGTGATAGTTAGAAAAGAGATTAACATTTTTTGAATATATTAAGCACGGAGATCATTTCTTTAAAAAAACAACAACATATTTTTTAAACCAATGAATCGCACTCCAGAAGTTTTGATATTTCGTCCGACTACCTTTCCATAGTTACAGTTACAGGATTAAGTGAGGCGCTTTGTTTTCGAGGAGCGATACAAAACAAATGCTGGCCAAGCACTCCACAAATTCTGTCGAGGCTGTTTCTTCAATTCATAACGTAAGCTATTTTTTTATTACTGTTTTAAATATTTTTATATAATATATACATTAAAGCACTCAAAAATTTTAAGTACGTTAAAAGTGTAAAGAATGTAACATTATAATAAATTGAATTAATTAAGGGGCGTCATTAATAAAAGACGTCATGCGATTTTGGGCGATCTTTCACACACCTCCTCTCCCGACCCCTAGTCACGCGTCGTCACAAAAACTAAGACCTCCCTCCAATATAACTCAACGAAGTTTTGCTTACAATTTGAAAAGGGACATGTTCCCAATCACTTTTTTCCATTTAATTATGTATTTAGTGTAAGGTTTCAATCTAATAACACGCGTGAAGCAATGAGAAATGACAAAAATAAATTGTAAGAAATCAAATATTTAAGTGAAACTTTATTTAAAGCTGCAAGTTTTGATGTGATGTCACATTTCTTTATATATAAAAAAAATTAACAACCCCCCCTCTCGTCACACATCGTCAGAAATGTGTGTATCCCCCTCCCCACTTGGAGCGTGACTTCATTTATGGACGGCCCCTAAGGCGACCACCACGAACGTCTCGAGTCAAAATATTAATGTCACACGGGTCAAGTTATGGCATTACGCCACATTAATCTCACACGGGTAAAGTTATGGCATTAAGCCACATTAATCTCACACGGGTAAAGTTATGGCATTAAGCCACATTAATCTCACACTGGTAAAGTTATGGCATTAAGCCACATTAATCTCACACTAGTGAAGTTATGGCATTAAGCCACATTAATCTCACACTAGTAAAGTTACGGCATTAAGCCACATTAATCTCACACTAGTAAAGTTATGGCATTAAGCAACATTAATCTCACACGGGTAAAGTTACGACATTAAGCCACATTAATCTCACACTTGTGAAGTTATGGCATTACGCCACATTAATCTCACACTAGTAAAGTTATGGCAAGGGCGGATTAAGACTGCACGGGGCCCCGGGCTGGAATGAAACGGTGGCCCTATCCAGCAAGCATCCCTTAAAATAAATGATTGTTAACAGCTAATACAGGACTGTAACTAAATATTAATAATGAAAAAAAAACGAACACGAAAAAATAACTGTTTGAAGTGTTTGCGGTATGTTACAATTGAGTGTGAAAAGAAAAATTGTATTTTCCACTGCTGGGAATCTAACCCCAAGGTTGCATCACGCGCCTGTACTCTCTCCACACGGCCAGCGGAGTTTGTTTAAAATGAGAAATTTAAAAAATATAAACTATTCTTTTTTACTATGTTCTCTAAGGGAGCCAATTAAATCACGTTTTATCGATCATTAACACTATCAGGTCTGAATCGCGATCAGTTGTATTGTTAATATTTAAATATTTATTTAATTTTTTATATTTTCAAGGGTTCGTGCAAACATTTGTACACTTTTATTATAAATATAAAAAGTTTGGGGGCCCCTAAACCGTCGGTGGCCCCTGGCTTTAGCCCGCTCAGCCCCCCCCCCCCTTAAAATCAGCCATAGAGTTATTGCATTACGCCACATTAATCTCACACTGGTAAAGTTACGACATTACGCCACATTAACCACATTACACGGGTAAAGTTACGGCTACGGCATTACGCCACGCTATTATCTGCAAACTAAATTCAGATGCCAAGACCTGACCCAAAAATGGAATTAGTTACTTTAAATATCATAAAGAATCGCTGATTGTATTTTGTAGCCATAAAATCCCTTAGAAAACATCAAATTGTCTTCAATGTATTACTTGGGCACTATCGTCTTAAATCAAGCCTAGACATTATGCCTTTCAGAACGCACAAATTTAAAAACAACAACAACATTTTTTAAAAACAAGTTTATTATTTATTCAATGGAAGTTTCTAGCTTTTAGTTATAATTAAAATCAATAAAAGTATTCATATTCCTTATTATCACTTAATGTTTTCTTTTCTTAATGAGTTAAACCTCTGCATCTGTTGATTGGTTTTCTTAATGAGTTAAACCTCTGCATCTGTTGATTGGTTTTCTTAATGAGTTAAACATCTGCTTCTGTTATTTGTTTTCACGAAGCGCAATGACAATAATTGGTGGCCCGTCAAAATGGCCTTGGACAAAACGGCCCTGACATAACGGCCTGATAAAGACGGACCTTTTTCAAAAAAGCCCCGGTCAAAACGGCCTCTGTCAAACGGCCACGATTTGTCTGGACCTGGTTAGACAGAGGCCGTTTAGTCGGTTAATTGAACTGTAAGAAAGATTACCTTTGTATCTAAATTTGAAAAAAAAAAGATTTTAAATTCATTCTTTGTAAATACAAAATAATTTTAAACCTGAAAATGTAAAATGTTAAGCTTAACATGTAAGAACTAATAACAAAACAAAAAATATATAAAATAATATAAATTACAAATCTATATGAAAATGTATAGATGTTTTTAAAATATATATATTCAAAATGATGGCATTAAATCTGAAAATAATCTATTATTAAGTGGAATTACGTTGTCATAAATATAATACACTTATACATACAATACAAATTAATATTTTTAAAAAAAATTTTGCTAAGTATAGTGCTCATTTCCTTTTCTTACAAAATCTCTCGTTGGCTAATTTACTTTAAAACGTTAATCATTGGTTTTTGTTTTTTTTTAATTTTTTTTTTTTACACTTGAGCATGTTTGTAAGCCTCTTTGGTGGTGTCTAGGGACGAGACCCGCTTATTATTGAAAACCGTTTCTTTTTGTCTGCATGAAGCGCAGTGTCGAAGTCAACCCAGAAAGCTTATCACCCAAACCTCGTACATAGGCTGGAGACAAAATACAACGTTTACTAATGAAGAAACTATCATAACTTTAAGAGGGGTTATCAATTTACTTTATTTTTATATGACTTCACAACCAAAAAGATTTCAATATCCAGTGGCGTCGTGAGGGGGGGCGGTGGGGGCGGGCCGCCCCGGGTGACACCATCATGGAGGTGACACCAAAATGTAAAATTCTTTATATTCCCTTTATTTTGCACTGGAAAACTTGGAGGAGTTCTACGGGTTAAGTCGTTGAGGAGTGACACCATGAGCTACCGCCTCGGGTGACACCAACCCTAGTGACGCCTCTGTCAATATCGCCAGGTTTTTGTATCCGTATTACCCTTACAATGTCTCATCTACACACCGATGCACATTAAAATGATGGGTTTGTGTATAAACGTGTAAAAGTTGATAAGTTCATCATTTCTATTTCAGCCCAACGTTGTTCCCGTGCCTCACCGTGCCCTTGGGATCACAGCGGTGAGTAGCGGAGTGTAAAAGATCTACTCAATCTTTGCCATGTTCGTATTAGTCGTGAGTTAGAGATTACATTTCATTCTTCACGCTCCCACTGGTCATGATACGAAGCAGACAACATATAGACAGCAACTCCTCCCCACCCCACTTCTTTTCTACCAACACCTCAAAAATAAATGGATAACATACACAACCAATTTTTGTAAATTTCGCCTTATTACTAAGTTTTACTATTATATATTATAATAAAACTATTGAAACCAATGTCAAAGGAAAATGTGACTAAGTGAAATTTTGTTTAATTGGAAAAATAACACTTTACGACAAGGAGGCAAAATAAACAAAGCAAAGCAAAAAAGATTCTAAAAATGCATGACACAAAATAAAAGTTTTTTGTCCCCTTTTTTATATAAAAAAGTGTTAATAGGAATGATGAATTGAGTTTTAAGTAGGATACACATCAGTCTCTTAAGATTCTAGATGTTTAACCTTAAAATGCAGGAGCAACTCTTTGACTTTAAAAAATATTTTGTTGTCCAAAGTATTAATTCATTTTATGTATTTATTTAATGTTATTTCTTTGATCTTTTATCAGCCGTAGTCGTAGGTCTAAAGTTTGAAACGTGACAAACAAATCCAGTACATGTAACTGTAAGAGTAACGAGAAGAAGTTTATCAAAAAAAGTTTACTTCTTTACTCTTTATCGAAAAGCAACACACGTAACTCCGTTTGTAAAATTACGAAACACAGAAACACATGACGATAGAATAACAGAGCGCAAACTAGTAATTAAACATAACGCATTTATTCTAGCTTGAAAATACAACGCAACACCAATCAAATAAAACACTCAGATAGACATTATGATAGGGATAAAAACATCTCTTGGTCCGTAGGCAAGAACAAACACATATTATACGTGTCTCCTTCCTTCACTCTGGAGTTTGGGCTCGTTATTGGCTTGAATTAACAAGCCCGTTTAAACGAACACACTACCACAATTCAAAACTCTTATTTAAAAAAAGACTAAACATAAACCACGGATAAGCGTAGGACAAAATAATATTCTGTATAAAACTTGCATCTGAATAAATCCTCACCATGAAGCCTAACTGAAAGTGAAAGTAAAATGCGTTGATTTTTATTGGGTTTTTTTTTTTTTTGTTTCTTGTTGTTTTGTTTTGTTTATAGAAAGTATTTAAAGGTAATGATATAATTTGCGTGTACATCGTGATTGACAACACCGACAATTCCAGACGAAACCAGCAATCAAGCAACAACAAAAAATCATTTTGGAAGGGGTTGGGGTTCGAGGTAATCATATATTTTAAAAGACTGGCTAGATGTTTAGTATCTCACCAAGTCGCTAGGCCAGGCTTAAGAACAAGTTGACCCGTGCAGGTGTCCACAAACAGGTAGATAACTCAGTAATACAATTTGGCGCGCTCAAGTCATAAGGAAACGGTTCAGAAGTTGATAATGGGCCACTTCACTTTTTGACTACCCCTGGCTATGCTCATAAATGTAAGTGCTATTATATCGCATGCTAATAAATAATTCTCCTAACTCGTTTAAGTTAGTGTTGCTATCAGTAGACAGGGGTAATAGTTAAATTTGTCTGAATCGACTGACTGAACTGGGTACACGCCTTGATTGCCTGAGTCCATACATTGACTGACTGAACTGGGTACACGCCTTGATTGCCTGAGTCCATATATTGACTGACTGAACTGGGTACACGCCTTGATTGCCTGAGTCCATGCATTGACTGACTGAACTGGGTACACGCCTTGATTGCCTGAGTCCACCCGTTGACTGACCTCCGCACCATTCTTAATCAGTTTTCTCTCTTTCATTGGTTCCCATGTTAAACGGCTAATTGTGTATTTGAAAAGATCAAGGGAAATATAATGTCAGCTTGTACTCATTAAACTCCAGGAAGGGTTATAAGATCAGACAGTGTAACTTGAGAACAAATTAAACGTAAACAATGTTTTTGGTATTGTTTTGTAAATATGTAAAGGGTTAATCTTTTTCAAAGACAGCGTAATATAACGAAACGTTTGACTTTGGAAATGCTTAGAACTAGAACCGCTTTCACCAAATCCTCCTAGAAAATTGCATTCGGCGCACTGACAGTATTCTGTCTTCTGGCAACTTTCCAGACGGCCGAGTTTCTTTTGTCAGCTCACACCCACAACTGGGGATGAAAAAATCTTAACATTTCCACGCCACGTGTTGCACTCACCTTGACCGATGTCAGGTCCGTGGTTAAGTCAGTGGCGTAACTACCACACAGTGGCGTAACTACCACACAGTGGCGTAACTATCACACAGTGGCGTAACTTCCACACAGTGGCGTAACTACCACACAGTGGCGTAACTACCACACAGTGGCGTAACTATTCCACAGTGGCGTAACTATACACACAAAGGCGTAACTACCACACAGTGGCGTAACTACCACACAGTGGCGTAACTATACACACAGTGGCGTAACTACCACACAGTGGCGTAACTACCACACAGTGGCGTAACTACCACACAGTGGCGTAACTATACACACAGTGGCGTAGCTACCACACAGTGGCGTAACTAGCATACAGTGGCGTAACTACCACACAGTGGCGTAACTACCACGCAGTGGCGTAACTATTACACAGTGGCGTAACTATACACACACGACAAGTGGTCGGAGCCGTGAAACATTAAATTTACCCCCCCCCCCACACACACACACTTACCACAGTCACGTCTGAAGAGAACGATTGCCCTTAGTATTTGTAAAACGTGTGCAGGCGCAAAGATGTGACTTGAAGACATTTTTTAAGTCATTGTTTCAACTATTTTTACCACGTTTTTCTTAGTTTGCTTTCTTGTCTGGATGTTTGTCTTTCCGGGGCAAAAATTGAATTCCTTTTTTGAACCACTTCTGATCATCCAATTTTGATGAAATTTTGCATGCATACTTGATTCACATGACAATTTAATATTTCATTAATTATAGTACTCAATTCTACTTAATTATAGTAGAATTAAATTCTATTTTTCCTTATATGGAATAACTAATCAAATGTCATTTGAACC
>MUZC01000200.1:254161-267316 GCA_002072015.1 Radix auricularia | reverse complement strand
TAGTGAGGTAATCAGTAGAAATGTACTCACTGTAATCTCATTGGTCTAAGTGAGCTAATCAGTAGAAATGTACTCACTGTAATCTCATTGGTCATAGTGAGGTAATCAGTAGAAATGTACTCACTGTAATCTCATTGGTCTTAGTGAGCTAATCAGTAGAAATGTACTTACTGTAATCTTATTGGTCTTAGTGAGGTAATCAGTAGAAATGTACTCACTGTAATCTCATTGGTCTTAGTGAGCTAATCAGTAGAAATGTAATAATGTTATAATCTCATTGGTCTTAGTAAGATAATCAGTAGAAATGTAATCATGTTATAATCTCAGTGGTCTTAGTGAGCTAATCAGAAGAAATGTAATCATGTTATAATCTCATTGGTCTTAGTGAGCTAATCAGTAGAAATGTACTCACTGTAATCTCATTGGTCTTAGTGAGCTAATCAGTAGAAATGTACTCACTGTAATCTCATTGGTCTTAGTGAGCTAATCAGAAGAAATGTACTCACTGTAATCTCATTGGTCTTAGTGAGCTAATCAGTAGAAATGTACTCACTGTAATCTCATTGGTCTTAGTGAGCTAATCAGTAGAAATGTACTGACTGTAATCTCATTGGTCTTAGTGAGCTAATCAGTAGAAATGTACTCACTGTAATCTCATTGGTCTTAGTGAGCTAATCAGTAGAAATGTACTCACTGTAATCTCATTGGTCTTAGTGAGCTAATCAGTAGAAGTGTACTCACTGTAATCTCAGTGGTCTTAGTGAGCTAATCAGTAGAAATGTAATCATGTTATAATCTCATTGGTCTTAGTGAGCTAATCAGTAGAAATGTACTCACTGTAATCTCATTGGTCTTAGTGAGCTAATCAGTAGAAATGTACTCACTGTAATCTCATTGGTCTTAGTGAGGTAATCATTAGAAATGTACTCACTGTAATCTTATTGGTCTTTGAGAGCTAATCATTAGAAATGTACTCACTGTAATCTTATTGGTCTTTGAGAGCTAATCATTAGAAATGTACTTACTGTAATCTTATTGGTCTTTGTGAGGTATTCATTAGAAATGTACTCACTGTAATCTTATTGGTCTTTGAGAGCTAATCGGTGGAAATATTCTCCTATAATCTCATTGGTCTTAGTTAATAAAATGAAGCACTCATTAGAATCCCATTGGTCTCAGTGAGCTAATAAGCAGGTGTTAGCCGTTATTTAGCACATGTTGGTTGTACTTAATGAACATACCATTCATTTTTTAAACCCCGTTAAGCGCTTGCTAGGGAAGGTAGACAGGTAAAACGCAGGCTGGTGCTATTTTCAGTTAAATTGAAAGTACATCCCTTATATAAGAAGTGACTTACAGGTAGAGCGGTTGCTCATAAAATAAAATGGTCCAGAGGCCTAATTTTTATCTTTGTTTGATCCTCTTTTGTTCTCCACGCAAACAATTAATGAGCTGCCATATGTATTTTTTTGTCCGCCCAACCCCATTTCTATACAAGGTTGCCAGATTGGCTTTTTAAAACGAAACTTGGGCTTTTTTCTTAAATTTTGATCTGGCGACCCTGTTTCTATAGCTATTTGTTCATCTTCTGTTTTAGTTAGACTTCGTGAATATTTTTCATTGTAGACGACCTTCGTTTGTACACTGAAAAGTTATTCTGTGGCCAATGTTTTACTCATGTTGATGATGTTGTTAAACGTGGCGTGGTGTGTCGGACACCCGAGCCGGTTTAACTTAATGATAATTAGTTGATGTTGTTGTCTACATGCATCCCCTCCTGAATCTCCCCTCCTCTCTCCTGTTTTCAAGTGCTGTCTCCACACAATTAAGTGTTTGTGGTGGGCGGGTTGGACGTTTAAAGGGTGTATAGGAAATCTCTCTCCCCTTCTATCGCACGTGGATTCCCTGCCTTGAACTCGTGTTTCTACAAAACACAAAGCTCACATATAACGTAGAAATAAATGGAATGTGAATTTATAAATGTCCTCCCTGATGATTCATGCTAACCGTATGTTAAGTCTTCATATTTCATAAACAAATCATCCTGTCATATAGGGACGGACGAATGCATATTTTTCTTTTCCTGTCACTGAAAAAATACCAGTGAGCCTCAACCCCCCTAACCCCGCCCCCCCTCCCCAGAGCTAAACACAATCTCTCTTCCCTCCCCACACAACGTACTGGCTGTGCCTTCGGCAACTTGTTTACGTTTTCTGGCCCTCAGTGAGGGAATAATCCGCTCTGACGTCACGCGCATCTTTCTATTAATAGAATCGGCCACCTTTTTAAGGTGAGGATTGTGGGTGATGGCTGGGATATCTCGTGGGTATACATCACGGTTTATCAGGTTATTGTCGAAAGGATTCCTCTGCTGGAGGCGATCCACAAAAGTGCACGTGTCCGTCTGTAACGGTGTGTGCAGGACAAGACTGTGTGTAGACTAGAACAGACGATCTTTTCTTATTCCGCTTGTGTGGTACAGACAGGGAATTTAATAACTACACTACACGGGGAACGGTATATCAGACTAGCGGGAACAACTTCAGAAGATAAATTCCAACTGTTTAAAAAACAACAAAAAAAAAACAACAACTCGATAATACCTCGATATTCATTGGTAATTTGTGGGACGCTTATTGGATATTCGGAAGACTTGTAGTGTGACCTAGTGATAGGTAAGTCTACAGTTTTCCTACACCTACACCTATTAAAATGATTTTGTAAATTCCATCCTTACTTTTCTTTTTTTTTTTTTTAAACAAAAAACTAAATGCCATGATCAACAATTTGAAAAGTTTACTCCCCCTCCCCACTCCCGTCCCCAGACAAAGAAGCATCAGCAATCAAAAGAGAAACAGAAACTCACGTACCGCAAAGGGGATTTCCGACTCGTGGTCAGACCCTCCCAATTTACTACAGGGGTGTGAGGTTGCATTTTAAAGGGGGCGAATGACCCTGTCTGACAGAGTGGGATCCCTTGCGGTCAGAGCCTTCATCTTTTTGTTGCTGTTATGTTTCATGTCTGATCAAGTGTATCGTCTATACTAGACACGGGCTTGTACAGACCAATGGGTATCCCATGATGTGTTTACTGCCAATGGACAATATTTACTGCCAATGGACAATATTTACTGTCAATGGACAATATTTACTGCCAATGGACAATATTTACTGCCAATGGACAATATTTACTGCCAATGGACAATATTTACTGTCAATGGACAATATTTACTGCCAATGGACAATATTTACTGCCAATGGACAATATTTATTGCCAATGGACAATATTTATTGCCAATGGACAATATTTACTGCCAATGGACAATATTTACTGCCAATGGACAATGTCCACTGAGAAGGTCTGGGCAATTAGCTGTACCAATTTATCCATTTATCCGGGTTTTTGTTTCTTTGTTTGTTATTTTTTGTCCGTCAGTCCAAGAAAAATTTCAAATTTTCCAAAGTAAAATTATACCACTTGTGATGGTTCTCAAAACTTTACCACAGATAGATCGTGGATGACAATGCATTGTATCAAAAGTTCAGCTCCATCGAATGTACCATAATTAAATTAATGCATTTTTAAAGTTTATTTCTATATAGCATATGTATCCGTCTACTGATGTTGACACCCACGTGCCACCGGAGTTCACCCCATGAGCACATTAAATTAAAATTTATAAGTTCTATAACTTTGATTTTGTGTTGCTAAAAGCATTGGGCGGGTGCTTCAAAGTCCCATTCTAATTTAGAAATACAACACAAAGATATGTGTTTGGTATAAAAATTAAAGATTTATAATTTAGAAGGCCAAAGAGAGATATATAAGTGAGAGAATGAGTGAACTGTATATGTAAAACCTCATAAGCCCCCGCCCCACGTTTTTGGTCATATTAAATCAAAGTACACGTTCTTGAACTTATAGGTTTTAATTGATCTTCTTCTTTTCAGTCCACTTATAAAAACGTGGTTTTTAAACATCTTTTTTTACCTTTTTTTTTTTAAAATCTTTTTTTTTTTTGCCCCATATTATTTTTTCAATTTATTTCATAATCTTCTAATCTAATAGATATTAATATTGTTATGCGCTCATATAATCGATTCAAAGTTATATTGTAATCACCTTAGCGAATATAAACAGTAGCTGGGGCGTTTATTCACAGTAACTGAGTGACTTTTATTTTCTATGTATTATAAACTCCTGTGATGTTTTTGTCCCGTTCTTCCAACAACTCCAGACTGTCAGTGACTGAGCTTTAGTTTGTGGGAAAGTGGGCAGATATTCCTCTAGCCCTCGAGCACATATTTTACAATGTATTACATAATGCATTGAAAATTATGGGGTAGGGGTGGGGAATAACTGGTATGATCTGGTCTCTAGATTGTTTTATTAATTACGACCAGTCGGCCCCCTCCCCAATAACGACACACTCGGTGGTCGATATCCTAACCGTCGTGTCGGATCTGTCATTCGCGTGGCATTTAACTTTTATTGTGCCACAGTCGTCACGCAGCGATTACTGTGGGTGTGTGTTTGTGTGTGGTGATCGGAAATAACTGCCTGGCCAGATTTTGTCAGTCTGTGTAGGTGTGACAAACGGAGCGGTCACGTGGCCTCTTCGTACTGGAACGAGACCATTTGTGTGCTAAGTTGTAGAGGAACAACAAACACTTTCGTTCTGTGGGAGTTTGTGGCGGTACAACAAACACTTTCGTTCTATGGGAGTTTGTGGAGAAACAACAAACTCTTTCGTTCTGTTGTAGTTTATGGACAGTAGTTTTTGAGGAGCAGCTCTTAATGTTGCGCGGTGTTTGAAATTGGGAACAGTTGCTTTGGAGAGTATCTTGACGGCACTGCCTAAGACTCAGGTGTTAGAACTATTCTAAGTTGTCCACTATAAAATAACAAAACAACGAAAGCTCTGACCGCATTCCAAAACAAATATTTACCTTACAGGTAAGCGATTTGTTCTTTTGGTCAAACGCCATGAAATAATGACATAATATTTTTAAACAATTTTGTTGCTGCGGAATTATAGCTGTATTAAAAAAAAACAACAACAAAAAATATCTTTTTCCTTACAACAAACCGCAAGTCGCAGTTAATATTTGATGTATTGTCATGGGTTGTATACCACAAAATTACTATTAACGACAGTGACATGGCAAGCAGCAGCTGCGTGCAATGGAGAGAGTAACCTTTATTTTTAGCCCAATATTCCCAAAAATGTACATTTTTAAGTTAATTTTAAAAAATGCGCTGTGAATACAGCTCCAACGTAAGTTGTTATTGAAATTTTGATGGTTCTAAAGATGGATTTAAAGGATTTTTAAAAAATTGACTGTTCAGCAAAATGGGTTCCTAATGTCAGTACATTTTTAATTTATTTCCCCCCTCCCGCCCCCGCAAGCCTCTAAAATGCTCTGTGTGCCGCAAAATCTTGGACATTGTGTTCCTAAAATGACCTGTGGCTCCTAAATGACTCGAGGCTCCCAAATTTGTCACGGCTCCCATTTGTTTGATGGCCTAAATCAGCGTTTGTCAACCGCTGTGTCGCGGCAAGTGCCGCGACATGTTTCCTGGTGTGCCGCGGGATATTCCTATTCAAGAGAATTAGTTTATATATATATATAGTCAATATAGGCACAGAGGTACATTTTTTAAACATTTTCTAATGGTGGTGTGCCTCGGGATTTTTTTTTCATGAAAAAAGTGTGCCACGGCACAAAAAAGTTGAAAAAACACTGGTCTAAATGACGCGGCTCTGAAAGTTTCAGGGTCCTCAAAGATTCTGGGTCCTTGAAAGATTCGGTCAACCAAAAGATTAGGGGCCCCTGAAAGATTCTGGGATACCAAAAGATTTTGGGCCCCTGAAGATTCTGGGCTACTGAAAGATTCTGGGCCCCTGAAAGATTCTGGGCTACTGAAAGATTCTGGGCCCCTGAAAGATTCTGGGCTACTGAAAGATTTCTTGGCGCCCTAAAGTGTATGGGTACCTATGCACGTGTCCTAAATTTGCCTTAAGGTTAATATAACGTGGTGGATATCTTTTATGCATTAAAAAAAAATCAATAATGGGATATTGTCAAGTAATATACACAGCGAGAAAGACAGAGATCATTCAATAAATGTGCAGCACAAATACTACAACTAAAGCGGGAAATGTGAAGAATCGCACGGTTGGTTGAAAACTAACAACGGGACAATGTACTTAACCCAACTTACCACACATTATATTTCAAACCCCTTGCACCTTTCATAGCCGTGACCCACCACCAAAAACTGCCAATCAATCTTTGTGTTTATCGATTGATTTCGGCCAGGCGTCTGGGGTAACGTACATTATACATTGAAAGGAATGATTTAACGCAGAGGGCTTGACGTCATCGATCTCATGGCCACACGGCAGAGTCGCCCAAAGGGAGGTAAGAAGTAAAGGGGGATCAATAAGCACATGTAATATACCTGTGTAAGGGGACATGATCTTAATCTGGATTTTAAACTAGCCGCTCGCCTTGACGTTTCCTCGAGTAATAGGCTATGGTATATCTATCTCTCCACTTTAGGCTATCTATCTCCCCAAGTTAGGCTATCTATCTCCCCAAGTTAGGCTATCTATCTCCCCAAGTTAGGCTATCTATCTCCTCAAGTTAGGCTATCTATCTCCCCAAGTTAGGCTATCTATCTCCCCAAGTTAGGCTATCTATCTCCCCAAGTTAGGCTATCTATCTCCCCAAGTTAAGTTATCTATCTCCCCAAGTTAGGCTATCTATCTCCCCAAGTAAGGCTATCTATCTCCCCAAGTTAAGTTATCTATCTCCCCAAGTTAGGCTATCTATCTCCCCAAGTTAGGCTATCTATCTCCCCAAGTAAGGCTATCTATCTCCCCAAGTTAAGCTATCTATCTCCCCAAGTTAGGCTATATATCTCCCCAAGTTAAGTTATCTATCTCCCCAAGTTAGGCTATCTCCAGAGGTCAGCTATGTATGTCAGTAATTCTTCTTAGAATCAACTCCCTTGAGTTGGGAGGCACACGATGATATTCCGAACATTTGATTACGTTTATAAAGTTATAACCCATGATCATTCCACTGTAATAACTAATTGTTCGCACTATTCCCCCACCCCACCTTACATACAAATTCTATAAATCAGCGTGTCTGGGATGCCGCCCCTTCATAGCTTATCTCCTAACATCGTTTACCATGTGTACATGTTTTAATATTTAAAATTTCAGTTATTTTCCTACATTTTACGCTGCATTGATTTTTACAAATATATTTTCTTGATCAGAATGATTGAAATCAGAGGTTCTTTGAATGGTAAAATGGAGACCTGTCTCTTATGTATTTTTGTTCCCGTTTTGTTTCTAGAGATATATTTTTTTTAAAGTATTACCCCCCCCCCCACAAATCCACTCTCATAAAAGGCTTGGTTTACACGGAGTTTTAGTTGACTGTCGAGGTGTATCATAAGATGCCACTTAACTTATGACGCAGGCACACGCCCCTGCATTGCTTATCTCATAATATTGTTTACAATTGCACGTGTTTTGATTTTTAAACTGTCAGTAACTAACCTTTAATTTACGGTGCTGTGAGTTTTCAACAGAAAAAAAAGAAAAAAGAAGAATATATATTCGTATCGTGATCTTACTTTACATTATCAGAATGATTGAAACCAAAGGTTCTTAAAATGATCAAATGGGTACCTGTCTCTAATCGATCTTTCTTTAAGACAGTTTCTAAAAAAAATTATCCCCCCCCCCCTCTCCTATTGAATATAAGGCTTGGTTCACACATAAAGTAATAGTTGGCTGTCGAGTTATATCATGAATACATGTCACTGAACGTATCATACAGTGTGTAGTTTTACAGATTGTAAAGTGCGTAAATTGTGCTATTTAACCTACTCTCCTTTCCCAAATATTAAGAGTAAGAGACGAGATGAACATTTTTTCTGGGTATTTCATTTTTTTTAAAAAAAGGATATAGCAGGCCGAGTCATGCATTAAAATAGCCTCGCAATGTGTTTGGTTGTAAGCGTGTGTGCTGGGGGGATCAGGGTGTGCAGTTGTCACTGGAAAGTTCAGTTTACCCCATTTGAAAGGTTCTTCATTTCAGGGTATGCAGTTGTCACTGGGATGTTCAGTTTACCCCATTTGAAAGGTTCTTCATTTTCTCGGCTTTGATCACGTGATCGATCGGATCAAGGCGCATGACCTGAAACACGGGTTTAAAAATTGGCTGGCGTTGTGAAGGCCGCTACTGGAGCATTTACACAAGAAACAAAACTCATATGGAGAGAGATGGCTTAAACTCATGAACTTCCTTCCTCCAATAATATCATTAGACGCTATTAATCGCATTCATTGTGATGTTGTCAGTGTTTGTAAACAAAGTAAACAACCGCTTATAATATATGTAAGTGGGCGAATAGTTGGGAGTTCCCCCCCTCCCCCCAAATTCTGTACTTTGTGGTGATATGCGGCTGTGCTCAGAAAAGTTTGAAAAGCGTCGTCACACAGGCGTCACTAGGTTTGGTGTCACCCTGTGTGGTCTCGCTCATGATGGTGTCACCCCCCCCCCAACGACTTGTCCCATAGACCTACTTTGCGTGGTCGAGTGGCAGCGCGCTCGACTGGCGTACCGATGGCCACGAGCTCTAATCCATGCGAAGGCAAGGATTTGTTCCCGGGGCCAAGGGTGTCCCTTAGTCACCCAGCTCCGAATCGGTTCCTAACACTATAGTAAGGTAGCTGGGTAATACGTGGAACCCTCATAGCCGTGGCCTGTGACCGCTGCATCACTTGCCAACAGATCATCCGTCATGGTCTGTGGACGCAATTATCTTCTACGTAGAAGATTGATTAGTATCAATTAACGGGATAATACAGATTGTTTAATCTTTGTCACCCGTTGTGACGCTGTCAATTGGCACCCCCTAGTAACGCCTCTGCTCCCAGTTATTCTATATAACGAAAGTCTAAGCGTTGATCTGAGGAAGGGGGGTAAAGGATCTCATCAGTCATGACCCAATGCAGCTGACATTAACAAATTTAAGACAGTATTCTTAATAAGATGGCAAAAGTCAGGTATGATTTCTCAAAGAGAAATGAGTACCTCTAAAGTTCTTTGCATAATTGTGTTTGAGATCCCCTGGTTCAGGTAATAACATTGGCGGCTTGGCCGGGTTATTGCCCCTTTTTACGGAGTTTGATAAGCGGCAATCACGTGACGTGCCTCTTCAATCGTGGGGAGGAGAGTAATTTAAGTGATTACACTTTTGTATGAATCCAAGCACGCAGTCAGCAGTAGCTTTTCTGATCGATGAAGTAAGTCACGCCAACCTTCCTCCCCCCTCCCCCCTAATCATTCCTTCCTACAAGTGAGTGAAATAGAAACCGCTCGTATGAACTTCTACGCATTCACAATATGAGCATATAAGATTAACCGGAAACGATATTCCAAGTTAATCCAGCACGACCAATTCTATTATGCTTAAATTTTTAAAATATAGGTTCCAGTCGTTTCGCTTATATTCTTTACACAATGGGTTGAAATCATATCTTTTTTTTTCTCTAGTGATAATTGAAAGCGTTTCATGCATGTGCCATCGTTTTCTCTTAGACTTCAGACATGCAGTACTTTCTGAAAGTTTCCATTGTGGATGGACACAAGAGGGTGTCCCTGGGCGTGCATTCCTTTTCCTTTGATTTGTCTTCTGAAAATTTTGAAAGATTGTGAAAAGAAAAAAAAATATAGGTTTTTTATTGCGTGTTTTTTTTTTTTTACCTGATAGAGTTTTTAACACAAGTAAAAAATGGATTAATACCGTATATACTCGTTCTAAAGCCGACTTTTTGGACAAATTCTACGGGAAACGGTTGGGGGGTGGGGGTGTCGGTTCATGAACGAACGGGCTATAGAACGAGTATATAAAGTAAGTATAATTCTGAAGGTTTAGATTTCACACTGAATGGGACTTCCCATTTAATCACCTCATTAATCTAAACATTATTCCTGGTGACCTCCGGCTTCGAGAAAATGGAGCTCTCCAAGCTAGACAAAAGGAGGAAGTAAAGACGTATTGACGTATTGACAAATAGAGGAAGTAAAGACGTATTGATCATCTAAAAAAAAAAGTCCATTCTTTCTGGCATTGAGATTGTGCCCGTTGGAAGTGATAAAGAGAAAAGCCTAAATTGTTATGAAGTAATTGATCTGTGAAGGTCGCCAAAGACCAGGGTAGGTTTTAACTCTTTAGATTGAAGTCTCAGTGAAAAGTCATCAACACTTAATTTAAATTGGCGAACCGTAAATCCTAGGACACATTCCTTATTTTGCTTCTTATTTTTTCTCTTCTTCTTCTTTTTTTTAATTTTTTTTTTAGCACTTCATTTACTAAGAATTCTCTAAAACAGTCTAAGGGATATTTTTGATCGTTAGATTAAGAATACTGGGTGGAAAGGAGGTGGGGCACTGGTAGCTGTGTGAGCGTATGTGTACGTTGGTTGGAAGGGTGATTAAATAAATTTACTTATCTTGGTTCGGAAGTGGGTTGGGAGGTTGTGACACTAACACCATTGCGTAGTTATACCTCTGATCTTATTGGACATTCTCCGTTGCCAGGGGAATAGATGGCGTCACGAAGATGTACTGTGTAAGATTTATAGTATGACGTAAATGGGATATTTTTAATTTTCTTTTCTTAAGAATCGCTCGTAAAGGTATTTGGTTCCATAATTACGTTTGTTGTTTTTAAACTCGATTACACGAAGTACTGTATGGAGATTACACGAAGTACTGTATGGAGATTACACGAAGTACTGTATGGAGATTACACGAAGTACTGATGGAGATTACACGAAGTACTGTATGGAGATTACACGAAGTACTGTATGGAGATTACACGAAGTACTGTGTGGAGATTACACGAAGTACTGTGTGGAGATTACACGAAGTACTGTATGGAGATTACACGAAGTACTGTATGGAGATTACACGAAGTACTGTATGGAGATTACACGAAGTACTGTATGGAGATTACATGAAAATAATAAATCAGTTTCTCATGTCGTCGAATCCATTAACCAGTGATTGTTATCATAAACACGCCACTCATGCAGTCTGCACCAGATGTTTTCAGCAACTTGTCATATTCCCGCTATAATCAAAAACAAATCTTTCACCAACATTCATTGGGACTTTCTAGTCACCCTATTAAAGTTTTATAAATTTTAGGCTTCTTTCGTTCAGTTGCGTTGTTTCTTCACAGAATATCATAAGATTTGTTGTGTAGTGGTTAACAAAATGAGGGGTAGGACTGCAATCAGGCTTATACAAAATTAAATGGAAAAGACGTAAACAAGGTAAGGGTTAGCCTGACCGGACGTAACAAAACAGCGAACGTTTCGGCAAAGAACCTTTATCAACGAACATACAATACACAAATAAAACGAAAATAAAAATAAAAAATGAAGGAACTTAGCTGCGGTGAAATCCAAAGTATCACTTCATTTTTTATTTTTATTTTCGTTTTATTTGTGACTTGTATGTTCGTTGATAAAGGCTCTTTGCCGAAACGTTTGCTGTTTTGTTACGTCCGGTCAGGCTAACCCTTTTCTTGTTTACGTCTTTTCCATTTAATTTTGTGTAGTGGTTATCACGTCCGCCTTTCATGCGAAAAGTCCTGGGTTCAATTCCCAGATGGAACAATTTTGAAAAAAAAAATGAATGTTTTTTTCCCCAGCCTGTTCTTTTCCCCATCTTTTGCGAACATGACTAACCATAGAGTCGGGAAATACAGTTTACGGTTCGCACTATTTGTGATGAGCAAGTCTGCGATGTATGCTATAAGCCACGGGTCATCTTATATGTCACCATATCTACTTTACTTCACTCTCGCTGGTGTGTTCAAGCGAATGAATCGGTGCCGTGAATGATGATTCTGTGTTGAATATATGATTCTGTGTTGAATATATGATTCTGTGTTGAATATATGATTGTGTTGAATATATGATTATGTGTTGAATATATGATTATGCGTTGAATATATGATTATGTGTTGAATATATGATTCTGCGTTGAATATATGATTCTGCGTTGAATATATGATTCTGCGTTGAATATATGATTCTGCGTTGAATATATGATTCTGCGTTGACTATATGATTCTGCGTTGAATATATGCTTCTGCGTTAAAGTCAATTAAAATGGTCGAAACGTGTATGAGTGTGTATGTGGGGGTGGGGGGGGGTAATTAACCTTGTTCTTTTTACATTGTGGTGTTCAACGAAACTATCAGATTATTTAATTGCCCTTTATTTCTCTAACAAACACACAAACACATACACTCACACACCCACACCCACAAACACATGCACTCACACACCCACACACACACAAACGCATACACTCACCCACACACACACATTCACACCCACACCCACACACACATACGCATACACACCCACACACACATACACATACACACCCACACACACATACACCCCCATACCCCCACACACATACACATACATACCCACACACACATACACACACACACATACACACCCACACACACAAACACACCCACACACACATACACAACCACAACCACACACTCACAATCCCATTTTATTCCCTCACACTCTCAAACTCACTTCTGTTTCTGTCTCCGTCCAACCAACTCACGTCACATGTCTCTCATCTCTCGCTCACTGCCGTCAATCACTCTTTATACAAACTCAGCTTCTCTATATCTCTCAATCCGTCTCACGTGCTCTATCGTTTTTTTTATATCTCTCTTACTTTATTGGAACACCCCCCCCCTTTCACCCAAATTATCCCCTTCTCATTATTTTTCACTCTTCCTTATTTTCTCTCGTTCATCTATTAATTATATCTTTCTCTCTTGCATACTTACTCGCTTCCTCTCTCTCTACCTCTCTGTACCTTTCTCTCTACCCCCTCTCTCTCTCTTCCTCTCTCTCTATCTAACCCCCTCTATCTACCTCTCTCTCTATCTACCCCCTCTCTTTCTACCTCTCTCTCTCTATCTAGCCCCCCTCTCTCTCTACCTCTCCCTACCTCTCTCTATCTACCCCCTCTCTACCTCTCTCTCTATCTAACCCCCCTCTCTCTCTACCTCTC
>MUZC01000200.1:208058-239977 GCA_002072015.1 Radix auricularia | reverse complement strand
TTTTTACCTATTAAAATTATTTTAATCGATAAAACAGCAATTAAAATTTTAAAAAATGGTTTAATTATTTTTCGATTGTTAATAAATAATTAATTATTAATAATACTTTTGTTGTTTTTTTTACGTACAAATTTATCAATTTAAAAATAATGAATCGAAAATGTTCACTTTATAATAACCTGTTTATATGGACTATGATACAAAAAAAAACACCATCTCTTTTTACTTAATAAACAATAACGACATTTTAAATTCATTGACATTATATAGAACTAAATATCACCTAACAAAATTAAATTTTTTAAATGAAGTTACATTAAATACTTATGTTATGGGCATTTTATAAAAGTGCCCTAAAAAGGCATAAGATTTGATTTTGATGGAAAACAACATAGTGAAAAAAGTATTTTTGAGGTCTTAAAAAATCATAACTTTTGAATCACTTGGAATAAAAAGATGTTTTACTTTTATATTTTTAAAATTAATTTGAAATTGTCATCCAAGTGCCTAAACTTAAATAAGTGATTTAACTTATTTTTATTTCTATGTCTTAAAAATAACTCAACAAAACAAAAAAGTCTATTGCATGTTTTTATTTCTTCCCTTGAAATTTTCAGTTTAATGACGTCATAATCTTTATTTTAAGCTCTAACAAATTATCGATTAATTAATCGGTAATTTTTCAAAAGTTAACGATTAAATTAAATTTAATCGATAACAGCCCTAATTTAAATTAATAATATTTTTATTTTTCTCGACACATATATCGTTGTTTTTATTAAGAAGGGGTTTGATTTATCACTTTCCTAATTTCCAGATGCGTTTACATTCATTTTCAAGGAGAATTTGAGACCTAAAACCAAATAAAGTTATTCTTATTGTGCCTACCCCGTAGCGTAGCACGGGTATTTTGCTCGTAATAAATATTTACGCCCACACTTGGCTCCGGCTTGGATGAAAGTTACACCACCATCATCGAAGCGTGCAGATGGGAGATGTGAACAATGGGTCTGTACCTAACAGTGGTCTGTCTAACATTACAATTAACATCAAATATTGGTAGAATTAAAATTTAAACACCATAAAAACACAATTTAGTGGCTGCACGGCCGTGCATATATCTGACCGACGCCACGCAGCAGTTTCGAATTTCCGAGAGCAGCAAATTTTGTAAAATATTGCACAAAAATGGATGCTGTGCAACTTTGCAGACGTTTTTTTTTTTTTTTGCTTTGCACACGGACCAACGAGCCTTAGAGGGACCATCGATGTTGAGTAAACATGAGATACATTGTCGGAACATGGTTAGATGTTACACGTAAGGACTACGCAGCGAGAGCATCAGGAACTGTAAATTGTAAAGGTAGAAGTGGAAGCCTTAAGAACTACGTGGAGGCCTATTCAATGTCCTAGTAATTATAGCAATAAGAAGAATAAGCCAATGACCGTAAGTCATGAAATTCAAAATATATAAATTGTGTAATCAAATACATATGGAAGCTTTATTAATTTACTAATACAAAAGTAAACGTTTCGGATTATGCCTTCGTCAGTACATATAACTACACATAGATGCTTTATCGCAGTCCTATATGATATAACAAGTAATCAAAATGCCATTCATGCTTCAGCGTACTGAGGAACTCCCCCCTCCCTCCATACCATGCATGTGCCATTGGTTTGACCCGTACGTCCACACAGGCCGAAAATTAATCAGCGAATACATCGAACCAAACATAAAGCAACAACCTGTGTCTCGCCCTCGTTATTCAAAATACAAAAAATAAATAAAAATGCTGCTAAACCAGATATCAAACCAGTCGACAACCCATCCCCATATAAAGGCCGCTGACTCATGCTTAAACTGGTGCTTTCTAATCTTGTACGCTACGTGTATTGACAACCATCCAACATTTTAAAATAAAAACTGGCAGCTTCAAACTCTGAAGGCGGGGGCAGAAGTGACAAGGATTGATCACTGTACGGAAAAATTTTAACAGATATTCAATTTTACACCCCGCCCCCCAACAGACAAAAAAGATTCTTCTTTCAAGAACAATATTAATTAATTTTTCAAATTATTGAACATACATTTACTACTCACCTACTTAGAGAAAAGACATTTCTTATCCTAGTTGGAAGTTACATGTCTAATATTTCAGCACAGTTAATCCTTTGGCCAAAATCAAGTTGCGAAGTTTGGGACATGAAACCGTAGTGGTCAACAGAGCAAGAAGATTAGAGTCGCTACAATTTAGGATGATACTTTACACGCTCACATGTCCAGTGTTCGATCCTACCACCGACCACACAAACCAAAGACCATGACTTCGTTATAATTTCTCCAACGCCCCAACACAGTCTCAGACCAATAGCGCCACAAATATCCTAACGCTCGTTTTTACCACCAGTCCCTCTTCCCCCCCCCCCCCCCAGACCTTCCAAGTTTTCATTGACAGGACTACGAAATAAATTTTATAGCCAAGAATTCCAACTGCCCATTTCAGATCACAGACGGTACATGTCAAATGTCCCGAAGGGAGATAAGCTTTTATCATTCTACAGCGGGTAATATAATCAACGAGGCTGATATACGATCTCATCGATCTGGTATCGATCTTAAGAGAACTGGGCGTGTGAAAATCTAGGTATGTGGGGGGTAGGGGTAGGTAGCGGGGACAGATTCGCTGGTATCATATTTCCTAATTTTCTAGATTTGACTTCAGCACTTAACGACTTTCAAGTAGAGAATGCGGCATATTGGAAACAACGCGTCATACTGCATAGAGTTGTATTTGGACTTGGCATCGCCAACCACTCAAGAGTTAATGGGATTTTTGACTTCACATGAGCCAACCATATATAGCTAACTTTTAGACGAATTCAAATTCAGCATACGATACGGGTTTTAATTTTCTAAATTTTAAAAAACTACAACGTATTAAAGGAAATGACAAACGGATGATGTGGCAAATAATTTGTGTCTTACGAAAGCATGGCTCAAAGCTAAGGGTAACATTCTAAAGTCTTATTGGCGCTGCGTTACACGCCGAGCCGCTGTTTATCAGTGGTCAGTACCGTATTGGGAATGACATGCGTTTTACCGCCCTTCTACCCTTATGCCCAATAAAACGACACATAATGTAAATGTAGTATGTAGGAGGGCGTCATGTCTATAACACAAGGTAAAAAGTGTCCCATCTCCCACCATGGATGGACGGCCACTTCAATTACATCTTTTCTTTTCGTGCATATGCTTTAAATACAAGCAAACAATTGTCAGACAGAGCAGAAATAATAATATTAACCCTGGAAAGCTCGCGAGTGCTAAAAAAGGTGATTTTAAAGCCATTGGACAGATATGGAATTGTAAAACACTGGCTTTGGGAACAGAGAGTGCACACACGACAGATCAATCAATGATGAGCTTGTCGCAAAGACCCACAGCATAACGAGGCGTCATGTTACCATGGAAACGGTCAATTACGACGTCCACAAAACGATTTCTCATGTAAAAGCTTTCCAGCAGGTTTGAGTAGAGGAGGATAAGCGGCACCCTCCTGATAGAATGTGTACACTGCACGCTATTATATATGTACTTTGAGCCATCGCGATAAATGTGTACACTGTACCATCGCGATTATATATGTACTTTGAGCAACCGCGATTAATGTGCCCACTTTATCATCATAATTATATCTGTACTTTGAGCCATCGCGATAAATGTAGACTATGTACATTGAGAAATCGGATAAATAATTTAGATAAAAATAGGATCCCCACTTTTTATGGTTACATTTTAAATAGACACAATGGCACACCGGGAGATAAAACAAGAATACGTTTCTCTCATACCTAAAAATAAAACAACAATACCCTACACTTATCTTTTTAAAAATGCTTACATTCTCTGAAAATAATTTGTTAGCCTCTCAAATTTCCTATTACAAAATCTGTCACTGGAAAATGTCAAACAAACACAAACCTACTGGTGTGAGATGGGTTTCAATCGGATACTACAACCAAAGACAGGTGTCCGTGTCTCAGTGCCTACGTTGTTACCATAAATTTACAGACAACCCAAGCACTACCACCGCTACAAGTGCTTCATGTTCTGGGATGGTTAAACCCCAAGACACATCATCCATATTTAAAGATCACCCGCAGAGCATAGTGATTGGCAGAAGAGATGGGTGGGAGTGGGGGGGGGGCTAACAGTGCTGTAGGTGTGTTGATGACTCGCTGTTAAATCAATAACGGGGTATTTTCTTTCCCACAACAATCTATCACAACTGTCACATCTAATGTTGGAAAGTAAATAATCTTTGCTGCCTTTCGTGCTGTATATGGAAGCACTTCAAAATGTAAAAAAAAATATAATAAAAACAATTCTCATTTAATAATCGGATCCACCAACATTTTCCAGTACACTTAGCAGGATAAAGACTTTGATTTCAAAGTCCTGAAACCTGTGCCAACAAGATGCAGCCAGGTGTGCTTCAAGAAATTATGGGGGAAAATAATTTTTAAATGTAAGAATTGCGAATAAATGACTAGCTTGATACTTCATACCACGTTTTAAAGTGGCGATATTATTGTGTTTAAATCAACCATCTTTTGTTATTTCTTAATAAATTACGTAGATATCCTCAGTTCAAATTTCAATGATGATGTTAAAACTTTAATCTTTCATTTAAATCTAAATTCATTGCGGGGGGGGGGGGTGTTAAATAGATAATTTCCACAAATTTCAACTTAAATCTCATAGCCACATGGCACCAAAAGATTTTTTTCACCAATATTAACTTGTCTGATGAAAGTGGCTAATAATGAATTGTATGCCAACTAAACTGCAAGATGACAGATTAGTCCCAGGATAGTCTTTTCAACAATTAAAGAAATTGAAAAAAATCTATTTGAACAATAAAACATTGAGAAAACAAGGGGAACATAATTCTCTGTGCTGTTCATTTTAACCCTCAATTGATTGAAAGGATGTGATGGTTGAATTCTTACGTAAAAAAAAAGAGAACAGAATTTTTGAAGACCTTTTTTCTTTCAAAAATTGATGAGTTCATAATAAAAGACTGAGTACTTTAATTGGTTTGGTCAGCTATACAATGTCAAACAATCACCCTTCATAAACAATAGTTGATACTCAGCACACATTTCCTATGAATATCATCAGCTGATTATATTCTCAAAACATAGTGAAGAAAATTGATACTTGATACTAACACATATTTGATGACTGGAAATATTTCAAAGGAAATTGTTTGATATGGCAAAACAAACAGAAACTAAAGCAATCAATAATCACCAAGAAATATTTAGCAGTTTTGGAAGATAATACGGACTCAGAACTATAATTTAATTACGCACAGCCTTTTTTCTTCTACATTAACTATTTGAAGTTCTGACATACCATGTCTAGAATATATATAAGTGGTTTTAGCAAAATGACTAAATTCCAGAGATCTTTACTACCTACCAAAGAACTAGCTTAAATACTGTGCAAGTTATTTGAATACTGTTGAATATTTCTGAATTCAATCCAGCATTGATGCACCAGGAATATGTTTAGCGATATAGGGCAATCTGATAAAATTATTACAAGCAGACCAAAGTCTTGGATAGGGCCACAGAATCAGGTCAGTGTCTCAAAATTCTGTGGAGGCTTTAGGTTTGTCACAAAATGACAAAAAGATAGTAGAACACTGGTTTAGACACTGGCAATAATTTGGTGCTGAATAGATGCTCAGATTCTAAACATATCACAGATTAGTTGATTCAGGGAATTCATGTAACTATCAGGAAAACAACAAATGTTGTTTGTTGTTTATACGTATAAAAAACCCCAGAGACGTGCAGATAGGGGGAGACAAGGTTAGTAAAGAAGAACTTACCGTCCCCGGGGGTCATCAGCAGATAATCCTGAGTCAGACTGCACAGAGTCGTCTTCTCTGTGATCCTGGAGTTTGAGTTCCTGGACTTGCTTCTTTAACGATTCAACTTTCTTCAGGGCTAGCACTTCATTCTCTCTCACAGCACTGACCATTTCTTTCAAGTCCTTCTCCCTTTCTTTCATGGCCTCAACTTGGAGCAGAAGGTCGTGTTCATGTCGGCGCAGATCTTTGATGTAGTCCTCAAGTCTGTCTACTTGTTGCTGGTGCTGGCTTTGGAAGTCTGCCTCTCGCTGATGGAATGTGTCATACTGTTGTCTGAGCTCTTGCTCTTTCTTCTCCAGGATGGTCTTCAACTCATCTACATACTTCTGTAGCTCATCTTCTTTGGAGGTTTGAGGTGAGCCTAGCTGGCCAAGATCAAGCTTCCTCTGCAGAGCGTCCCCGTGCTGTTTGAGGGCAACTAACTGGCTTTGTAGGTCATTTTCTCTCTGCCTGCTTTGCTGGAGGAGGTTGTTAAGCTGGGACAGTTGCTGTTCTTTTTCAGAGAGCTGATCTTCGTACTCAGACTGGATCTCCTCTACCATGTTCTGAGTGGCGTTGAGCTCTGACTGAGCCTCATGGAGGTCATGTAACACTGAGCTGTCTTCCATTAGCCTATCTTGAAGCTCATTGAATTTTTGTTTCTCTTCTTTGTAAAGCTGCTTATAGTTTTCAACATTTTGAGCCAGAAACTCGTTTTCCTCAATGAGAAGTTCTATTTTACTTTGTAACTCACCGTCACTGTTGTTGGAGACACCTCTAGTACCTTCAAAATTATCTACAAGATTCTCCATCAGTTTGGCCTCTGAATCGTGCAAGAGTTCCAGCTTTGAATCGAGGTATTCAAGTTTTCTGGCCTTCTCTTCATTTTCACTGACAAGACTTTGGTTTTGATTTTCAAGTTGGCTCAGATACAACGACATTTGATCAAAATCTTTTGTTTGCTCAGAAAGTACAAATAAATCCAATGTATCAGTTGATACAGACACCATAGGTTTGTAATTAGCACCAGTTTTTTCATTGTTAGCATAGGAAAGACTTTGATGGCTCGATGATGTGAAAGAACTTGCATAGTTGTCAATGGAAGCACTTGGATTATCTGTCTGATCAACAGTTGATGATGTCCTTAAAATCTGTGATTGCAATTTCTGTTGTATTTCCTCCAACTCCATTATCTTATCCATGTATCTACCTTCGGCGTCTTGCAAAACAGCATTTTTCTGTTCCAAGTAAACACATTTTTCAAACATTTGCTCATAGGAGTTCATAGTTTCATCTGTCTGAACACTGGCAACCTTCACACTCCTCTTTTTCAGCTGACTGATTTCTGCCAGCAACATCTGCTCCCTTTCTTCCAAATCAAGCACCCTGTCCATCAGCCGGGTCTCTGCTTCTTCTACAACAGATTTCTGCTGCTCTAAGTTCCTCAGCCTTTCCACCTCATCCTCTAGTAGTTCCACCTTGTCCATAAATTCACCTTCTGTACATTTCAGTTCAGAGACCTGTTTACTAAGACTTTCTCTTTCCGTCTCAAGTTTTGTGATCTCCTCCGACAAGAATGTCACTTTCCTCTCCAGCTCTTCTCTCTGAAGCAAAGCGTCCTCAAGAGACTTGTGAACGCTCTCCACATCATCATCTCCCTCTCCCCACTTACTGGACCTGGCCTGGGCATCATCCCTCTCTTGTCTCAACACACTGATTTCATCTTTCAGCTCCTGATTCTCCGTCTCTAGGGGCACAATGACAGTAGCCTCTATATCAGCAATCTGTTCCAACAGTTGCCTCTCTTTCTCCTCAAGTTCATTCACTCTGTCTGATATTTTCTTGTCTCTTTCACGCAATTGTTTCAAAGTTTTCTCTAAACTTTTTAGTTTCTCCTGATTTGTGGCATCCAAAGACTTGTAGCTTTCAATTTGCCTCAACAGTTGCTCCATTTTCCCCACAGTTTCATCATGATGACTTTCGAGATTTGATAGTTTGTTAGCAAGAACTTCCTCTTTGGATTTACTTTTACTCGGCAGCATATGCGATCCTGGGGCTACAGACACTGTTATTTGTTCTTCGCTCACAACATCACAATTTTCATTTGTTCCAACTTTTTGCTGAAAATCCTTGCAATCTTTTTCAAGTTCCATAACTCTAACTTTCAAATGTTTATTTTCAGACTGCAGTTTTTGAGTTAACTCCTCCCATGCTGTTAATTTTTCTGTCATTTTAACAATTTCAGACTCAACTTCTAACAATCTAGCATCAGATGCTGACTTTATTTTGTTCATCTCTGACAGTTCATGTTCAGTCTTCCTAAGGTTTCTTTCAAGCTCTTTATTAGCTTCTTCTGCCACAGAAAACTTGTTGAGAATAACTGCATATTCAGCGCTAACCATGTTAAACTTTTCTTCTTGTAAGGCTCCTTCTGATTTGATCGACTCTACGCTGTTTTTAAGTTCTCTCTTGTGCTGCTCTACTTGCATCAGAAGACTCTCCTTCTCTTGATTGGCAAGAATTTCTTGCTGCTCCAGTGACATCAAAAGTTTGTTCTTCTCATTCTGCAGAGTCTCACATTGTTTCTGCAGTTGTCCGTTGTGTTTCAGCAACTCATCAGCTCTAGACTGACTCTCTTTAACACTGACCAGCATGTTCTCAGACTGCTGCCTGACGTCTCTCAGACTGTTCTCTATTTTATTGTTGTCTTCTTCCAACTGTCTGATGGCATGCTGAAGATTTTCTGTTTGCACAAAAGCAGAGTCTCTTTCTTTGGTTAAAGTTATGATTTTCTCTTCTAAGAGGCCCATTTTATTTAGGGTTTCCTTATAAACCCCTTCGAGCTTGTACATTTTTCCAGACAGGTTCTGATTGGTCTGCACTAGTTCAGAAATATTTTCTTCGCTGGCATTGTATTGTTGCTCCGCTTCTTTTAACTTTTCATTCAATTTTAACTTCTCTTTTTCTAACACCTTGATGGTGGATGAAAACTCTGATTTAGAGGTTTCTAAATTTTTCACAACCAGAGTTTTGACATCATTTTCCTCGAGCAATTTCTTGCATTCATTTTCAAGATCAGAACATTTCTGTTCACTTTTCTTTAGGGCTGCAGCTAAATTTTCTTTTTCACTCAATAAACCATTCAATTTTTCTTCACTAATTTTAGCTGAGTGACTAGATTTTTGCCAAAGTTCAGCATGTGACACAAGTTCATTATATGCAGCTTCTCTTTCTGACAGCTTCTCCTGGGTGTGAGCTTGCAAAGTTTGAGATTGACCTAAGGCAGATTCAAGTTCTGTGACTTTTTCTTCAAGCTCTGTGCATGTGGCCTGTGAGTGATTCAACATCTGCTGGAAGTAGCTAAGTTTGGACTTGAGATTTTCACATTCAATTTTGGTCTCCAAATGCTGCTGCTCTAAGGAGTCAAAGCCACTTTGGGAGTCTCTGCAGAATGACTCTTTCTCCTTTAGAGCACTTTCAGCAATAGAGATCTTGTTGGTAAGTTCCATCACGCATTGACTGCTCTCCAACAGTTGATTCTCAGCTGTTGATAGCTCTCCCTTAAGTTTATCACATCTGTCCTCACAGCTTTTCAGATGAGCTTCTGTTTTTTCTGCTCTGCTTTTCATCATCTCAAAATGGCCACATTTTTCCTTGAAGTCGTTTTCTGCTTTCTTCAAGTTTGATTTTGTGTCAGACAAAATCTTTTCATTGTCAATTAGTTTCACCTTCAAACTTTCCACCTCTCTCTCAGTAGCCACCAAATTTTTCTCCAGAGTTTGTATTTGCTGTTCCCTGAGTATAAGCTGCGACTGTGTGTGTTCACACTTCAGTTCCAAACTTCTGAAGCTGCTGTCAGCCTCCAACAAGTAGTCATCGGAAACCTTCAGTTTACTGTTGGTTTCTTCCAGTTTCTTCTGCTGCAGTAGAATCTGCTCTCTGAGTTGGTTCACTTCCAACTGACTGGTTTGTTGGCCTGACTGTACGTCATCGTAGGCTTGTTGAAGTGAAGCAAAATCTGTCTTGAGATGCAGATGTTCTTTTTCTAATGATGCCAAATGTGTCTTGACCTCTTGACACTCCAAATCTTTCTGTTTCATGCTGGCTTTAATTTGTTCATTATCTTTACTGACTGACTCAAACTTTGATTTCATTTCTCTAAATTCCTTATCTCTGTTCATTATAATTTTCTCGGTTTCATGCATCTGAGCTGAAGTTGATTTGTATTCCTTCTCCATACTGACCAGCTTGGCCTCCAGCTTCTGGCATTCTTCCACTTTAAGTTTTATAACTTTCTCAGCTTCTTGAGCTTGTGCAAATCTTTCCTCTAACTGCATTTCTAGACTTGCACACTTGGCCTCCAGCTCCCTGTACCTATTCTCAGCCTGCACCAGCTTGAGCTCAACATCAGCCACTTTAAACGTGAGGTGTTTGCAGTCCTGGTCTCGTTCTTCAAATTGCAGAGTCAGCTCTTCCAGCTCTGCTGACATTTTCCTGTAAGCCTGGTCCCGTTCATGTATTAGTTGTTTTTCCTGAGAACTTATCTTTTTGTATTGGTCTATTTCTTCTAAACATTTTTTCAACTCTGTTCTGGCTTGTTCAAGCTCTTGCTGTTTGGCTGAGATAAGAGACTGGGTGTTGGAGCGTTCTGTTGTTTGTTTCTCAACTTCAGAATGCTTGTCTTCCAATTGTTTCCGCAACAGCAGCACTTCTGAAAGACTTGCATCTTTTTCTTTCTTTGCAGTAAATAAATCCTTTTGGTGGAGTTGAGCCTCTGAGCGCTGACTTTCTAACATTTGAGTCAACTCTCTAACTTGTTGCTCCTGATCATTTTTCTGAGAAATCAAGTTCTGCATCTCTGCCTCCATTTCCTGTTTCTCTGTGGCACATTTATCCAAAAGATGAACTTTCTCTGCCAGCTCTTTCCTGACCTTCTTAAGCTCTGATTCTTTGTTCTCTTGCTCTTGTACTTTAAGCTGTAACATTTGCTCATTCTTCTGCATGTGTTCTTTGACAATTACATCTTTCTGAGCCTTTTCTTCAACCAACTTAAGCAGTTCTGAGTGTTGCTTCTGGAGAGATCTTTTTTTTTCGGATGCATCGTGAATAATTCGATCTCGCTCAGATATTTGAGACTTCAGTTGTTGAATTTCAGCCTCTGCTTGCTGTAAGGCCAACTCTTTATCTGAAATCTGTTTTCTTAAAGCATTCTCTGTGTCTTGAAGTTTTTCTGTCAAGTTTGCAAACTCATTCTGAAGAGATTTGTTTGATAATTTGAGGTTGCTCAATTCAAGGCTAACTTCACAAAATTCTTTGTTCTTCGCTTCCAATTCTTTGAGTTTTTCGAGGAGATTTTGTTTCTGCTGCTCAGATTCATTCTTCAGCTGGTTTATCTGTAAAGACAAATTCTGATCCTTCTCTGAAGAGTTGGCAATATTTGCCTCAATTTTTTCCCTTGCAGCTGCTTCTTGCAGCAACTGAGTGTTTAAAAACACAACCTTCTTCTTCAGCTCATTCACTTGAGCACTTTGTTCTTTCAAACGTGAAATCTCCTCCTCTCTAACAGAAATTTTTTTTTCAAACTCTTCTAACTTATGATTCTTCTCAGACAAAAGTTTTTCCATTTGTTCAACCTTCACCTTAACCTCTTGTTCCCCAATGGCTGCCTTTGATCTTAGTTTCATACATTCAGCCTCAAGTTCACTCACATGTTTCACTTTTCCTTCAAGTTCTCTTTCTAGCTCTTTGACTCTTTCATTCTTCACATTGAGCTCTTCCTGAAGTGTCTGTAGCTCCTTCTCATATTCACTTTCTTTCTCAATGAAACTCGACTCAATTGATTTCATTTTCTCCCCAATATCCCCTTTCAAACCTTTAATTTTTGCTTCAACAGAGAGTGCATTTTCTTTTTCTTTGGCAAGTTCTTTCTCTAGTAAATTAATTTTCTTTTCATGTGCCTCAGCTCGCTGCTTTTCTGTTTGAAGATTTTGTTCTAAAACTGCAATTTTTTCCTCATATTCTTTTTCACTTGTTTTAATTGAAGTCACCTCTTCTCTCAAAATATCCATTTCTTTAGCATAGCCATTATCTTTTCCTTCCAAATCCCTATTTTTTTCTTCCAAAAGTTTTACCTGGGATATATACATATTTTTCTCCTGGTTTAATTCCTGTATGTTCTCCTGTAGAACATCTACTTTTGACATTAAATCCTTTTCTTTCTGAGCAAACATTTTTTCAAGAATTGAAATCCGTCTATTTTTTTCAGATTCCCTTGTATTGAGTTCACTTTGTAAAGTTGCAATTTCGTTTTGTAGATTATTGAGGTCTTCCTCATGAGCAGCTTCTTTCAAGCGGAGTTCTTCCTCTTTATGACGCAGCTTGCTGCTGATGTCAGAGACTTTTTTGGCATATTCCATCTCAATTTCTAAAAGCCGAACCTCAAGTAGCTTAGCTTTACGAACTTTGTCTTCCTTGCTTGCCATTTGGTTGTTGAGACTTTCTACTTCATCCTTGGCTTTCTTCAGTTCATCCATCAGAGCTGATATCTTCACGTACAAGCTGTTCTCTTTTTCTGCCTGCTGGGCAACTCTTTCAGATAAATCTTTCTCTTGTTTTTCTAGCTCCCGAATTCGTGCTGCATTTTTCAATTCCTTTTGCTTGAAGCCTTTCATTTCAACCTATGTGCCAAGAAATTTAATCCATGAAAGTAACTTAAATTTGAGCCTTATTTTTACCTAATATGTCTTAAAATGTATAAGTTAAAAAAATAAAAATAATAACACATTTACTTATGTAATTAACAAGTTAAACAGTTGTCACAACATAATCAGTTGAACTAACCTCTAAAGTTACAATCTTCCCGCGTAAAGTTCTTTCCATTTCCTGCATTTTCTCCTGCAGTGTCATCTCTTGATTCTCCATACTTTCAAGTTGATCCAGCAGAGATTCCTGGTTAAAATATTTTTTAAAATGGTTATCCCAGCAGAAAATCATATTATAAAAGTCCAAACTTAAACCAGGTAAAATATATCAAACTTAAAAATGCACATCATTAAGACTGTCCTATTTCATAAAACTTGGAAACTTATTGTAAGAGTGTGTAGTGAACAACTGAAAGTTTTAGTTCTACATAATTCAACCATTTGTAAGTTGTACATTAGTCAAACTATTGTACAGTGTACTCTTCACAGTATGCAAGTGGAATGACATAGAAAATCATATTGACAAAATCTTACTTGAGATGTTCTCAGTTCCTCAATTTTGCTCTGATATTTTAGCATCTTTTCCACTGTGACCTCTGAACTCTCATACAACGCCAGTTTAGCTCTTAACTCCCTTTCAGTCATTTCCATCTCTGATATTGTCTCACTGAGTTTTATCTCTGTTTCCTGCTCACAGAAACAAGACCTCATTAGTTTTTCTTAATAGTCTTTTCTATTTAAGAATTTCTACATAATTTTTTTTAAATAGTCATGTCTGTTATCAAATTTACTTCAGCAAAAAACACAGCAGTGAAACCTAATTATTGATGTATTACTCATACAAGACTTCCTGTACCCCCAATTAAAATAATACAAATTATACATTTTAAAATAATTGCAATTTTAACAATTAATGTGGGTAAACTGAATCTTTAAAACTCTGTTATTATTTTCAAACTTAAGTACATGTACATTTATATGATTATCATTTATTAAATATATAATAAATGTGATAAAAAAAAACTGAAAATAGGAAGAGGCAAGAGATCTATATTTAAATGATGCGATAAACTTGTAAACATTACTTAAATTTCATTAATTAAAATATTGCTGGAAACGTCTATTAAAACATGCGTAGGGATACGTGTTTGATCAACAAAGACTATGGATACAGAGAGATTGGATTAAAAAGACACTAATGTATTTGTTTTTGATCTGACACTGTTCTATATGTTTGAATAAAAAGACACCATTGGATGCAGATTAGATTAACAAACGTATTCAACAGACACTTTTTTTGCGCATTTATTTGAATTTTTAAAAAGCACCGCCTCACCTTCTGGCTCACAATTTTCTCCTGTAGAGCCTCAATCTTGGAGTTTTTCTTCTCAGACACATCACTCAGCTGCCTTTCAAGTTTGATGAGTTTCTCCACCAAATTTTTCTTCTCTGGGTCAGATTTCAGCTTCTCAAGGCTGTCACCTCTTGATAACCCATCTACAGAGTCAATGGCAGAGCTGGCAGGGGGGACGTCATGGTGGACTTTGGACTGAGACTGAGCAAGTTCAGCTGCAAGGGAGTTTTCAGACGGGGACACTGAGTTGATGACAAAATACTCCTGGGCATCGGTCAGTTTGGCTTTTAGTTCTCTGTTCATGGCCTCCAGCATTTTCACCTGAAATGTCAAGATTTAAAAAATGGGTTTAACACTGTATCTGCTAGTGCACCATTTGTGGTAGATGGGTGACAAAGTATTTATTGGTATTATATTATTTAGTTTGAAATGTGATTCCCACATACTAAATAAAAGGGTCTGGTTTGGATAATTATATCCTATCAAATTTGAAAACTTATTGTAAGAGTGTCCAGACTTTCTAGTTATTTAATCTTATACACATTACTTTACTTCTCTAGAAAGTTAAATCATTGTTTCCTTAAAATATTTAAAGACACTTATTTTTTCAATAATTGACTTGTCCCAACTATACAGGAGATTATTGCGTCCTATATTCTGGTAAGAGCCAATTGTATTCACAGGCTATGGCTAATAAGGATCATGCTATTCCCAGCTGCCTTTATTTCCCTTACTAGTGTCAGATACCTATTTGGAGCTGGGTGAACTCAGGGAACCCTTGACCCCGGAAACAAATCCATGCCTTCGCAGAGATTTGAAATCATGATCCTCAATGCGCAGCCGAGCCCACATGCCACTCAACCACCGCGCCCCATTATGTAGCTTTTCAATAACTTAGGTACCTTTTCTTCTAAAGACTGGGTCCTATTGAAGTCTTCATCCGCTACACGTCGCCAATTTTCCCTAAGTGTTTCTTCATTCTCCTCAAGTTCTGCCACACGGGCTGAGAGTGCTTTGTTGTCTGTTTCCAAAAATGTGATCTGATGTTTCAACTCCTGGATTTTGTTGAGCTCTCTTTGGCACTTGGGGTCAGACTTTGATGCTAGCTGTTCACGCAAGTCTCGTTCAATAGCCTCAAGTTCCTCAATCCTCTTAACAGAAGCTGCTTCACACTTTTGTAAGAAATCCACCTGTTCATAAAATGTTTTGGATTTACAGCCACAGTCTAAATGATTTATTTAAAGGTGACGGCTATATTTCAATTATTAACATTTCATGTTGGCTTGCAAGAAAGTTTAAATTTAAAAAAAAATTGAAAGTATTTTTATGTTTCATAAACTAATTTATGAAAATAGCAGAAGGTAAATATAATTTTCATCGTTTTTAAATTGTAATATAGGTAAAATATATCAAATATAATCTAATATATAAATAAATATAATTTAATTCAAAATTTAAAGAAGTCTAAACACCTGTCAAATTAAAAATGTCAAGTTAATTTTAGGTGTAATTTTGTTCAGTAATAGACAAGTTCTTAAGTATTTTTTAATTAAAAATGGTTAATAGAGCAATGAAATAGAAGAAGAAAAAAAACAGTGAATAAGAGCATATGCTTACGATAAAAATACAACTAAATCTACAAAACCACAAAGTTGTTATAATTTACAAGCAAGCATCAAAACTATTGATTAGTACAACTATTGATCTAGCTCAGGATAACACAGGGGTTAAAACAGATACAGCTCCATTAATTTTAAGTACAGTTAATTTAAAAGATTAATTAATTTTAATTTCAAACATAAGAAATTTACCAGGTGCAAATCATTAAAAAAAATATAATGATGAAAAAGGATGCAAAGCTATTTTACTACCATTACGTAAAGTGAACTTTTGTTTGAAATTTTTATGAAATGGAGATATTGGAGTACAGAGTCAAAAAGTTTTTAGTCTTTTTAAAAGGTAAAATGAATAAGTTTTATGCAAACAAATTCATAAAGGATAAATAAAATGCAATCAATAAAAATTAATAAGATTTCAGAAATCAACTATTTTGAAACAAGCATAAAGAATCGCATAAACATGATTCCTGGGGATAGGATTGTGTTAGTAGGAGTTTGATGAGTTATATAAAAATATAAAAAAATGAAACCTCTTTATTTAGATTCAACAGATATTACACCACAACATCAATTTATAGATGTTTTAAAAATGTTTATTCCCAACATTCTGTATACCGCTAACCAAACCAAGCTGAATAACTGATCCAAGTACATTGATTATACTATTTTATAATGCCCAATCACCTTCATTCTAACAAAATGAAAGACTATAAAATTGTGCCCATGGATCTTAACTGCGCAATTATTAATTTTAAAAATTCAACTCAAAAACTTTTAAATAAATCAACAGATTCATATTTATATAATGCAATAAAATTGTTGTCATTTTTTAATATTGATTTCTTCACAGTAGGGAACATAATGTTTTTCTTTGACATTAGCTCTAGGCAATTTTCAACTGAGTAAAGTGATTTATGATTTAAATGACAACTTCATCTTAATTGATGATTGTAAAAAAATTCATGCATCAGATTTTCGTAGTACATGGAGAGCATGCCAAGAGTATAAAAGTACAAATAGATTATTAATGCAGCATATAATTTTTTTTATACACTCACATATTAAGTTTGGTAAGATTTCAAGAACAACTTATCAGTTTGTGTCACACATGGCAAACATATCAGTGTCTATTCATAGGGCAACACTTCTATATAAGAAAACAACATGCCAAATTCCAGTGAGATTCATCTCAACAAGCCAAGTCATTAATGTAAACAAGTGCCACCAGAAGAAGTACCTTTTCTCTCAGGGCCTGTTCCATAAAATCCTTGTCAAGGACGATGTCCTTCAGCTCGCGTCCAGTCTTCTGTAACTCACGGATTTGTTTCTTGGCCTCTGCCTCCCTGGCCAGCAGCTGCTCATACTTCTCCCTAATGGCCATCTCATTGGTTTCAGCCTCGTCAATGCTGCTTTCCACCAGCTTCAGTTTTTCTCTCATCTGTCGTTCGGTCATCTCAGCGGCGTAAAGTCTTTCTTGGAGGTCTTCGCAGTAGTCCTCAAGCTCCGTGATCCTTGGGTTTAGCTCATCCTGGCTGTCGTGGTATTCCTCCACCCGCTGTCGCAGCTTTTGTGAAAGGGACACGTTTTCTCTTCTAAGGAGCTCAGCCTCTGCTTTCAGCATCTCCACTTTATCTAATAAAATCTGTTGATCCGCTTCAGCTTCTGAACTTTTCTCGAGAGATGACTGTCGCAACTGATCCTTCAGGTTATAATTTTCCTCCTTATACTCCACCAGCTCCATCTCAAGAGCTTTTAACTTATGCTTAACTTGTGCTACATCATCTTCAAGAACAGATGTTGTCTGCATGTTTTCCATGCTATTAAAACTCCTCATGGTTATCTGTCCTTGCTCTGATTTAATATCTCCAACACTTTTAAAGCCTAAAATGTTATCTGATTGCATATCCATTGAAGCATCTTGACTGCTCTTTCTGCGTTTGGTCTGTGTGGGATCATCTCCACTTCGAGATTTTGACTTCCTGTCCTTGGACGGTGTCCGAACTAATGTTGAGGTAGGTGATGGACTTTCATTGTTTGGGCTGGATGATTTATCATCATTTTTCTTGAATGGCTGCTGGCCCTGAGTTTGGGTTAAAATATCTAACTGTTGCTTGAGGTATTCATATTGGGTCTTCCAATCCTCCAATTCATCTTGCAGGTGAATGCGTTCCTCCAAAAGTTTGTTTTCAGAATTAATCAGCTTTGAAAGTTCCGCCTGGAATATTAGATCATGGTGTGATGGATGTTATGATTATAAGCATGTAAACCGGCTTGGATAAATTGACATTTCTAAAATGAGAATCTGCACAAGACAACTGTTAAAAGAAAGTTAGGAAGTAGATCATAATAACAAAATGAATGTGAATTCGTTGGGTTTTTTTTCTCATTGGATCATGGGATAAAATAGTAGAATAAACAATTATTTTATTTTTTTTTCATTTAATGAGATTCAATAAAAGTAAATAGAATTCGGCTACTATTAAATGCTTTAAAATAATTTAAGCTGACATTGCAACATTTTTCAGATTAATGTGTAAGAAATTTGTATTAATTGGATTGGAGCTTTCTTTAATTAACTGCTAAACTTTTTATTTTGTAAGCATAAAACTAGTGTGTTTAAATGAAACAGAAAGTTAGCAACTTTAACATTTAAAGTAATTTCCCTAAATGGCACACATGTGTCTTTACAAAAATGAAAGGGTAAATGGGATAAAGACATAGATAAAAAGCTCTGCTTTTGGGATTACAATTATTAATGAATAATATATATATATATATATATAACATAAATTATAATCTTAATTCCGTCAACACATACATGCAATATGGAGCCTATATTATTAGAAGATATTAACCATATGATATAAAATTTAATGATATTTAATGATACATATCAAATTCATGATATTTAAAAGATAAAAAATAAACATTATAGTAATTTTTCTTCATATCTAACTTAATCAAAATATGATATACATTTATAATTTATACTCATGAATATTACACAATTTTTATCTAAAAAATGTTAAAGCCTTGAGAAATAAGTATTAGGTTTTACAGTAGCTTGGTGAAGCAAATTTTAAGCAGCATTATAAAAGAAATGTGAAAATTATTTAAAAACTATTCAATGATATAAAAATTACTATAAAATGTTTAACTACACTATAAAGGTTAACTGAAATAATAAACAAAATTTGCTTTTTACTAAGAGAACAGAAAGAATTAAATGAGAACATAAAATTATACATTTTAAGATTTAAAAAAAAGGCACCTTTTGCCTGACGCCCCCCTACCTTAAGTTCCAAATTCTCCTGTTTTTCTCTGGCGGCAGCATTTGAAGAAGTAAAGGAAATAGATTGCTGATCAGCTTTGCCAGGTTTCTGGCCCTTTTGGCTGAGCTTATCATTGAGAAAATCTTTCTCTTTCTGGAGAGCAATAACTTTCATCTGCAGCTCATGGGCCATGCTTTCCAATGAATCAGCATGTTTCTGATGAAACACAGATCAAGATTTTAATCAAAACTAACGTTAATTAATGGAAGAAAATCATTTGGTAAAGTTAAAGAATGATGAACAAGGAACTGCATTTACATAAACCTAGCTGACAGGCCATGAGTTTACCATAGCGATCGTCGAAGAAATCTTAAAATTCCACTTTTCAAGTATTAAATTGGGAGGTAGTCTTTTACTCAAAATCAACTTATACTCCAGAATATATGGTAAATCAAAATTCACTAGATGTGTTGATAAAAAAAAAAACTTATGTTCTATGACTTCATTGTGTGTTTTTTTTTATTTGAAAAAACTTATTAAAACAACATTATTTTCAGAATTTCTTATAAAAAAAATTATTTTTGTCACTAAACAGTGCTTAAAGAAAACTATTATTGTTATTCACAAGTTTTCTTATTTAAGAATGTGCAATTTTTTACAGTAAAAAATGTTTGTTAACTGATATGGCACAAAATACTGAGCACTCTACATATTTTATGCTGAAATCAACATTATTTATTTGATTTGCTATTTAATTAAAACCAATATGACCTAAAATTTCTTTAAACTAATGTAAAGATAAGAATGTTTTAATATTACCTTGTTATCCCCTTTTACTTGATCAAACTTTTTAAGTAAAGCGTCTCCTTCACGGCCTCTGACTAGGAGAGCAATGTCTTTGCGGAGTTGTTCCATCTCTTGCTGGGTCCCTTGCAGGCAACTTGCACTCTCAGTGAGGCTCTCTATAAACTCATGATCTAAGTTCTCCACTCCATTTATGCTGCCTTTGCATAATGAACTCTGAAATACATAGAGAAAAAAAACTGTAAATTTAAGATTTTGTTGAATTTTTAACATAGTTATTCACAAGGTTATTTTCATATGGGTTATTGTTTTTGGTAGCATTAAAATAGACATAAATAGTGCAGATGGTGCATCAAATAGATGAAACAAGGTGTTCTTAGAACAATTTTTATATATTACATTTCATTCCAATGACTCTGCCCCAATGGGTTTACCCCAATAAAAATAAAACCAAACATCATAAATTAATGAAAATAGTATTATATATTTTAAAATTTTGCATCAAACTGACATCACTAATGGAATAATAGGTGACCACTGTTTTATTGACCCACTCATATTTCATTAAAATTAAACAAAAACAATTTAAAAAAAAAAGACAATCCATTTTTGAAGCTAATACTAAAACACTGTCTCAAAAAATACTCTAAATAAGCAGTTCACGTTTTTGATGTTTTCATGTTAGGAAACAGTGACAGAAATGGCAGCTATAGAATTTGATTGTGTCAACATTTGTTGGATCACGCTCTCATAAAAATAAAAAAAAACAATGGCCCCTTTCATTATGGTCATACACATCCCCCTTGTAGTTTTTTAACAGGTGTTTGGTTCTCACCTATTGAAGGACTCATGACAGTAAATGTTTCAGGGGTAGACTATAGATAATGTATGGGGTTATTGTTAAAATTTAAACATTTGGTTCAAAAGACATATTTCTCCAAATGATATTGATGAAACATTTGGCTTTTAATAAAGATAATAGAATATTCATAATTAACTTGAAAAAATAATTTCTTGTGAGGTGTACACACTAAATATATATGTGTGTGATATGAAAGGGTTGATTTATCAAATAAAAATTGGCCTATCCTAGTGGTTTAAAATGTTTAATATTAACTTTGAAAGAAATGTTCTCTATAAAAAATAAAAATAAAGTGTAGGTATATGTGTGTAAAAAACTGCCTATTAATGACACATTCAATAATTAAATATAGACTGACCTTAAACGACCAGATAAAGAAATAATGTATTTTTGGCTAAAACTGTTAAGCTCCTAACTACCTAAGTGCTTGTCATAATGTGTATCTCTGGCCACGAATGAATAAAGATTTAATGCCCTTGACTTATCGCCTGTCAGTTTTTATGTCAGATGGACTTTAGGAGACCAGGAAACCTGACTTTAATTATGCAAATATGAAAACTTAGGGATGTTATTGTGACTTGGAAAGAGTACTAAAACAGAAAACACTTATTGGCTAATTTATAAATTATAAAAGGACTTATTCTAATTAAAATTAAAATGGAATTTCTTTAAAAGCATATATTGTACAGTATATGAAAACATGACTGGCAGCTAATTAAAGACTAAAGACTTGAGCTAATATGATGTGTGGAATATCAGAAGCTCTACACAGTACATGGATGCCACAAGCTGAAAGTGATTTCTTTTTTTTTGTTTTTAAAAAGAATGCTAAAAGTACACAGAGAGCAAACTTTAAGTCATGAAGTGTCTACTGCAGCAAGTCAATATTGTGGAGTAGGGGGCACAGGTAAACAGAAGCCCCCTGATCATCTGGGCCAGTGGGAGACAGTTCTATATTTAAATCAGTGGATATGGTAGGGATAAGCATGACACATCTTCACCTAACACTTAAGTTAATATAGCCTCTCTTTTAAATTTCCCCAAAAAAACCTTAAAAGGATTAAGACGAAAAAATTTTTTTTTTTTGAATCAATAGCCTTGGCATTTAAAATTTAAAAATTCTTATATTTTGTTGTTTTGTTTAGAGTATAGAGTTTTAACTTTAATGTCCAGCGAATTAAATACAAATTATATAGGCTTGTAAACCATCACGGTAATTACTTCATTGTCAACAGATCATAGTAGGAAAAAGCTGTGAATATGGATAGTTTTTAATACCAAGGTACAATTTAAAATACAATACTTTCCTTTAAAAAAGAGAAATATTCTGTAAATCAAGCAATTTAAATACACCAAACAAAATTTAGGTTAAAAATAATTTTAGGAGAAATTTTTTAATGTGCATGTAGAAAATGCGAAGATAAATGAAAATTACGCCATCTATTATTCATTTAAGTCTATCATATGTTACTTTTAACATCTGGTTTAATTAAATTTAGTATAAATTTTAAAGAAATGTTGTGTATAATGTGTAATATAAATAATTATGAAAAATTTAATTTTCAAATAAAGAACTAGTTTCCAGTTATTTAAAAAAATACAAAGTACTTTTAAAATGTCTATTTTTAAACAATTACCAGTACTGGAGTCATACGAAAATAATTTTGAACCATAAATATTTTTTTAAACAGAAAACCAGCCTGATATGGCTACACAAAAGTTCCTTTCACAGACACATTAAAAGGTATTTAATTGTCAAGCTGCTTAGCTTAATACCTTTTTCAGTATTTTTAGCAATCACGTAAGACTGACTTCTCTTTAAATTGTAATGTGATCAGAAACATTTTGACAAATCCAAAAGTAAATAAATAAATTTTTCGCTAAATTCTTTTTTGCTTCACATACGAACACATTCATGTTAGCATTTGATGTAGTTGACAACTCTAACAGTAGGAGTTGACAGAACTAAATCCTGAATTCTATGCATACCTTTAATTTTATAACACACCAAATAATTGTGTAAATAAAATAAATTGTCAAAAAATTGATTCATAAAAGCCTAGTTGACATATAAGTTATTTCTCAAAAAACATTACTTATAAATGTATTTATATATACAAAAACACAATTGTTACTAAAAATCCATGCATAAGAAATAATAGATAAATTAATTTTTAAAAAATTAGTCATACATTATATTATCATATAATTGCTCATTGAAACTTTTGGAGACAAAAGTATTCTGTCTTTTGAAGAGAGAAAATAATGTTAAAACTCAACATTCAAGAAATCACTAATTTTATGTCCTTTGTTCATAAACTAAAAGGAAGCCCAAAGGAATGTAGTTGAACAAAAATCAATGGTTCTATCTTTATATCAGACACTACTTCTATCAGCTTAGTGGCTTCATAATACTTAGTGGAATGTGGAGCCCCCCTATGGAGCTAGAATAATAAAACAATCAGCACACATGGAATTAGGACAAGCACAGCTTTATCAATTCTTTTTATAATGCGTTTAAAAATGCTATAATCAAAAGACTTAGAGGGTGGTTGGAATTAATTATTGTTGTGAGCTATGTATGTCCTTTTGTTTTTCATTTAATCTAAAACAACTGTACATCATTAAAAGAAATTATAATAGCTCAAAAGTGCTATATAAGTTAGTTGTTCAATATTTACACACACACACAAAAGGGGCACTTTAAAACTACTATTAAACACTTAAACAGCAAATTTAAATAAAAACAGTAAGGAGCATGTGCTTTTTGTGTCATAGTTTCTTTTATCAGCCAACAGGTTGAAAAATAAAATGGTTATATTGAAGCAGAGTAGCCAATATTATTCTTAATTTTTCAATGCTCTTTGTTTTATGTTAAGAGAATAAAAAAAAATAATTTTACATTTACGTTTTGAGAAGCCTAACACTGTGCAAAGACTCAAGCCATTACATATTTAAACCATTGATGCACATTGCCTGAAGTTAAGCTTGACTGATTTGAGGGCATGAACAAAATTTACAAGTATATTCCATTGAATTGCAAACTCTATTTGCTTTTATCAATAACTTAATAAAAAATTTACAATACATTTATCTTATCTTCTTATATGTTACAGACGCTCCTTCTGTACAGAAGATTATTGCGTCCTACGTATTTCTATGGTTTGTGTTTAGTCCTGTATTCTTACTAGAGTTTTAAAAGATGATAAAGTGGTGGCTTTCCTGGTTTCTTCAGGCAACCCATTCCACGCCCGAATACCGGACGGAAAGAAAGAAAACTTGTATGTGTTTGTTCTTGCATATGGAATAAAAAAGGTGTTTTTGTCTTTATGTCTATTTGAGGGTTGTATTAGGTTATCTTTGTGTTGTATTTCTAAATTAGAATTAATTGCCTTATGTATAATTACTAATTTACTCTTGGTTCTTCTATCCTCTAGTGTTTCAAGGTTTAATGATTTAACTAATGGTGTTACTCTTGTCAGTTTTGAATATTCTCCAGTAATGAATCTGGCAGCTCTTTTTTGGATTTGTTCTAACTTATCAATATTTTCTTTGGTGGATGGGTCCCATACTGAAGATGCATATTCTAGTATAGGTCTCACCAGGGTGAGATAGCATTTTAGTTTTATATCTTTGTTACATTTGTAAAAGTTTCTTTTTATAAAGCCTAAGGTTTTGTTAGATTTTTTAATAACTTCATTGACATGGGGATTCCAAGATAGTTTCTCATTTATTATGACTCCTAAGTATTTCGCATCTGTAGTTTGGGTTAGTTCTTTTCCATGAATGAAATATTTTGAATTTATTTGTTTCTTTTTCTTTGTTACTCTTAGCAGTTGACATTTTTCTGGGTGGAAGGACATACTCCAGTTAGTTTCCCATTTTATTAATTCATCTAAGTCTTTTTGTAAAATTTTGCTATCTTGTTCTGACTTGATTGTTCTATAGATTATACAATCATCAGCAAATAACCTAACTTTAGTTCCTGTTGAGATATTGTTGGGTAAGTCATTTATATAAATTAAAAATAGTAAGGGACCTAGGACAGTTCCTTGTGGAACTCCTGAGTTAACCTTTATTGGTGTAGATTTAGAACCATTAATTATTACAGTTTGCTCCCTACCCAATAGGAAATCTTGGATCCAGTGATGCAAGGGACCTGAGATTCCAAAGTATTTAAGTTTTTTGAGCAAACTAAGGTGGTGAACTTTGTCGAATTTATCTTAATGACAATATTTAAATATTTGTCTTCAACTTTTTTTAAACATATATTTCAACATAGGATGTATTTCAATACAGAGTTTATTTTAAGATTTTGTTTATCAAGTCAAGGATTTCCTTTACAGATTAAGAGCATAAATGAACAAATTAATTAATTTAATTTTAAATAAAAACTGCACAAAAGCCCATTTTCACCCTTAATAAGTAGTAACCTGATTAAACCATCATTTAATCTTGTTATGGATAATTTATACAAAAAAACATATTAAAAGCACAGACATAAAATGTCTACACTCCTGCACAAGTGTATCAAAAGATTAAGTAAGTCCTAAGGCAAAAAAGAAAAGATCAGACTATAGGTAAGTGGTGATGGGAGAGGCCCAAACCTTCCGTCTATTACTAATACTTGTATCTTTAATCACATCTAAAACCCCTTTGTAAGGTGTTTAGGGGAAAAAATCAATTATTTTGTGAAAAGTAAAAAAACAGTACTTAAAAAAATACTTTGCTTGAAACACATTTCTTTTTAAAGACATTAAATCCAGGAAAATATTCATTCACCAAGATAACTAAATAAAAGTTTTTTCCTTATTTTTCTTAACTAAAAACTGGTAAAGAGAAAATGTATTTACTAAAAGTTTAAAATAAAACATAGTTTGCGGGAGAATTATAACAGCTTTTTGCAAAATGTCTAAGCTGAAAATAATTCCATGAAAAAAAATAATTTAACTTCTTGTTATATACAGTGGAAAACTGATAGTTTGTGATGTAAGTTTTCTATTTTCAAGAAAATGGAAAGGTTTCTTCATTATTCCAGATGAATTTGTAAAACATATTTTCTTAGTGCAAATGCATGATACTATTTACACTATAAATTGATTATTTAATTTTATTTTAAAACTCACACAGCCATTTTCTTGAAATTTCTCCAGTTCAGTTGAATAATCCAAAAACCAAATAGCAACCAACTAATTATGAGGCCCAGTGATCTAAAAATAAATCAACATTGCATGCTTCTCTCATCTTTGGCTAGCCAGAAGCTTTCTGTTTGTGAACCACTGTTTCAACAAGAATGTAGCTTTTTCAATTCTCTTTTTTTTTGGTTTGTTGTATGGTTTTAAAATCCTGTCTGGCAAATCTCAGCAACTTTTCTTTGAAGGCTTTAAACTCTTCCTGTCAAGAAATCTCCTTAACATTCTAAAAAGTAGCACTTGTATACATGGCCAGTTTAAACAATGCAGGTTGGCAGCCTGACAGGCTCATTGGAAAGAAATAGGGGCCGTTTGACAGTTTCTTCTTGCAGTGATTTCAGTAAATGCTTTTGCTCATATAATCTTGGTAATTCCGAAGTTTCAAAAGATCAAAATGACAAGCATATTAATTTTTTTTTTATCACTTTTGTTTAAGGCACAGTAGAGGTTAATATCTAGGTGCCATTATCCATTATGATTCAATCTTATTTAAAATGTTTATCTTATTATTTTTCCATAAACAAAAGGTCTTTCAATAATCATCATTAATTTCAAATTTTAATGATCTATGGTAGCCTAGGCATATTGACCAAAATTATTGATTAGCATTTAAACAAACAACAACTTTTGCTTTCCAAAAACAAGGGTTACTAGAAGGTTAATTAAAAAGTATAGAGATGAAATAAGCATTCTCATTGTTTTGTATCAATATTAAATACTAAATACTTTCAGAAATACCTAATGTAACAGAAAAGTGAAAACTGTCAAGTGCATCAAAGAAAAAGATACAGATAAATGCCAAATGTTTCATTAATGGAAAACAACCAATTCAAACTATAGATAAAAAGTACTTAGGAGTAATAATAATTGAGATATAATAATGGAATCCCCATGTTAATGGAAGTATTTTTTAAAAATCCAACAAAACTTTAAGCTTTATAAAAATAAACTTTTACGAATGTTATTTGAGTATAAAACTAAAATGCAAGCTTACTTTGGTGAGACCTGGAAGAAATATGTATACACCCATACACCAAAGAAAAGATAAAAATAGAACCAAAAAAAAAAGTAAAATTCATTATGTAGAATATTCAAAATTGACAAGGTTAATACCATTAGTTTAATTCAAGGGTCTCAAAACTTTTTTGCTGGAGTGCCGCATTAAATATCAAACAGAGAGCTGACGACACACAGTTTTGTGGAAAACTCTATGTAAAAATAGTATTTTTATAAAGATTAAAAGGTCTCCAAGGGCTGGATAAACGCGGGCCGCAGTTTGGAGACCCCTGGTTTAAATCATTAAACCTAGAAACACTGGAGGATAAAAGAACAAAGTAGTAATAAAACATAAGTTAATTAATTCTAATTTGGAAATACAACATCAAGATAAACTTATACAACACTCAGTTATTCATGTTGGAATTGGGGTGTAGATGGGTTGCCTTAATAAACCAGGAAATACAAACTTACTATCACCATTTAAAACCTGTATAAAAATGCAAGACAAGACTTCAACCATAGATTTGCTTGGGATGAATTATCTTCTGTATAGAAAGAGTGTCAGTAATAGATAGGATAACTTCAGAGAAATTGTCATAGTTATGGTTGTGGGAAAATTATTCATAACAGTGATTTCCAAGTGAGTTTCATTATTATTGAATACTGGCTAATTGGTCAGAGGCTTTGCATAAATGGGGTATGTTAATTTGGAAGTTTGAGGCCCCCTCCAACTCCCCAAAATTCAAACCTAATAATAGTAATTATTATAAGGGCTGCTGAAATCAACAATTAAATAATTGATTAATCATTTCAAAATTTAATTGATTTATTTAATTGATTAAAATTCTATAAAATTTTAAGAAAATTGTTTTAATTTTTAAAAACTAATATTTATGTTATATTTTTGTTACTTACACCACTTTTCCCTTGTATCATTATTATTATTATTTATTTAGACGTGCATGCATTAACAAAAGGTTTTTCTTGCATAACCGAGCGAATTGCTGTGTTACGCCACAAAATTTGGGAGCTAGGGATTTACCGCGTTCTAACTGATTTTGCACAAAAAAAATTATAATCGCGATTTAACTGGATCTATATATGCGGTATAGTTATATAAAATACAATTAATCTTAAATTAATCTATTAGTTTATTGATTTTTACAGATTGATTTAACAAAAAAATTAATCAGAACCAGCCCTAAATATTGTAACTAAAAAGCATGAATAATTTTTTACTCTTCTGAAGAGATTTTCATTAATTTTTTAAAAAAAGTTTTGCTATAAAGATGGCCAAAAAAATCTGAAAGTATAAAGCTACAAATGTAAGAAGATTTAAGATGCCAATATATTATAATTATAGACATTATAGTATTTATATTAATTTATAAATATAAGGAACCCATTCTTGAAAATCACCGGTGAATTAGCCTATTTCAAATATTTCACTGCCAGGGCTGAGTTACCTATGCCTATGGCTATGCCACACGGCTATTACCATTGCTTCAAATTCAAATTTTACTAATAAACTAAACTAAACTATACTTATACTAATACCAATGACCAATACTAATAATAATAGTAAATAATTTACTACATACTAAACTATAACTATAACTACAATTAACCAAGTTATGGCCTTAGAGTTAAACTAGTTATACAGTGTACTACAGTACTATTTCAATGTCATAATTTTCCCATCGTTGATTCATTATATCAAAATTTGAATTTCCACAATAAACAAAGCAGTAAAAGGCTACTGGTAGTAATATCGGGCATAATGATGAAAATTTTGAGGCATTTCGAACGGGTAACCCGGGTACCCGTTCAAATTTTGGACGGGTACCCGGGCATCATTTTTCAACAATATTGACAGCCCTACTGACTACTGAACTACTGTCACTGAGTCTATCATAAAAATTTAATTAGTAATTGTAATTTGTAATAAATTTCAATGCATGTAAATGAATGTAACATTCATTGTATTATTCTATTATCAAAATCAAATAAATTCGTCAATATTAATATCAGTAATTTTTTAGGAAAACAAAATTATTGTACTTGACTTTTGTACTACAAATTTTAACTTTTAATTTTAATAAGATTGTAAGGCAAGGTAAAATAAATATTATTAATATATAATATATAAGACTCAAGTGTCTCAAGACCCACTAGATTCAGACTCAGCGCTGTGGTCTTTGACGTAACATGGCATTAATTAATGACTAAGAACGAATTGGGCTTGGGCCTATTGAACAAGTTACAAATTGGACATCAGGAAATCAAAAACAAATTGTTAGTTACCTTCTAAGTTCTGCTTCTAAACGCCAACGCCCGATAGAACGACCTCTCACACTAGACAGGTGACAGTACACATGCAAAAATACTTAGTAATCCATATTTCCCAAGCTCATGTCACACACTACCGGTTCTCAGGAATTTAAACAACCCTTTGGGGCTTTGGGGACAACTTTTCATTCTATTTTTAAGGAGGAAAAAAAGGGGCACTATTTCTCTGCGAATTTCATTCCTCAGGTGTATGACACCTCTGACCTAAGGGGAAGACACTACTTTAAATATTATTTGCCCTAATTAACTCAAAATATTTTTCATCGCTCAGTGACTTCCCCTTGAACATCAATTTCATTTTGAGATTAATAAGAAATGGGAGCTTTTATCATTAAGTAGTAAATAGCTGGTCAAAAAGTGTAGTGATTTAATTTATATCAGACTGACAATTTAACAATTTTTAACTTAACAACTGAAATAGTGTGAAATTGAAATGAAGTTTTTTTTTTTTTTAAATTTTGCTTTATTGTAAGAATTGATATAAATATGGTATTTGGACTTATACCTGATGGATGATAATTTTTTAAAATTTTAATGATAATTTCAAGTCAAAAAAAAATTAAACTACATGTTCCATATTAAAAAATCAGTCATCTATGAATATTTTTAAAACAAGAAATGAAATTACAAGGAATATTTAAAGTAGATTAATTAAAATTCTCATTAAAAGGTTAATGAATGTATTTTCCATGCAGTGTAATGAAAAAGATAAAATTATAAAAACTCTTTATTTAAATAAATAACGTTAAAGTTTTACAAAAGTAACAATTGTCGCATGGTACAAAACATAAAAGCAATCAAGTGAAGTTTTAAAATTTTCTTACCTGACTATCATCCTCAGCCTCTGTATTTTCCAATTCCATTAGTTGAAATTCAAGATCTTCACTCTTCTCCATAGCTTTGTTGAGCTCATGTTGTAATCTTCTACTTTGGCTCTCCCAAAAGCAAGCCTGAAGGTTAGTAAAGTATAACAGGTAATAACCATTTCTTGTTTTTCTTTATATTTAAGTGCACAATTACAATAGGCACAGCTTGATAAAGCTGATGGAAAAGGAGAAATAAAAGTGTTATCAAAGTAAATGGCTTGACTAACAAAAATTTAAAATATAAAAATAGTCATTAAAGTTTTGAAAATCTTGTCACAGATATGTGGAGTTTTTAAAAAATAAAACAAATTTTTCAAATTTATAATTTAGTGTAGGTCTATAAAATTAAAACATTTTTGTCATTAAACATTCTTTACATTAGCTATCAATTGTCAATTTTAGAATGATATACCTACTTAAAACGATCACTTAAATTTTTGTGAACAGATAAAACCATTTAATGAAGGGTTTACTGCTTTCAAGGCGCGACGTAAGGAATTCAAATTTTATATATATTAAATCAGATTATATTTTTCCTGTTGTCTTTTCGAAAACAGAATATACTGTTAGAGTTAATAAAATAATTTTAGATAAAAATGTTGTTCAACATTTTAAATTTCCCAAAGATGTAATATATATCCAAATATGATCAAACTTTTAATTGGCACTTACCTAATTACACAAGAACATAAGATTTCTTAATATGTACTAGTAGGTGACGAGTTTTAGTTTATGAAATTGACGATCATGCATTAAACATAATATATCAAAATCAATCTTAAATATTGCTTTAAATGTAACACATGTCATCTTTCCAAAAAATAATTTTAAATAGCACAACATAAAATAAAGATTAGGTCCTTAAAAATTTTAAACAGATCTAAAATCATTACAGATTTAATGTACCTAATACGCATTTTATGGTTATACACTTACTTTTTCAGTGGCTTCTCTGTAGTTAGCTTGCATGGTTTCTCTTTCTTTTAATAGCATCATAATTTCACCCTATTAAACATAAATCAACTTGTAAATTTTTGATGGTCTCTTATAATTTTTATTATTTTAAACTAAATAATTCTGATTTATCTTATCTTAAAATTAAAAATGCTTGTTTCTTTTTAAATATTAACCCTTTAAAGTATTTTTTATAGACATTTACCTCCCCTAATTCATTTATAAGTTGTTCCAACTTCTCAATTCTGCACTGGGCATTATACAGATCATTTTGTAAGGCCATTTTAGACTGTGGAATAAATATTACACTTTTTAATACATAACTTACAATTTTGTTATTTGTATCTATAATTTTGCTTTTCTTTATTTAGTTTTAATATTCTTTTTTCAAGGTTGTTTACATAAAAATATTTTGAATTAGATATATGATAATTTATCTATTAAAATTGCAAAAGAAAATTAAATAGATTACCATTGCTTCTCGCTGTGGGTCTTGAATATTATCTGTTTGTTTCTGTAACAGTGCATGGGACTTCTGTAACTGCAATTGCTCTATCATCAGCCTTTGATAGTTTCTCTCTGTTTCTTCTCTAGACATCTGAGAGCAAAACAACATGGCTTGAAACATAATGGTAAAAGCTTCAGTACTGAATTAGAACACTCAAATGTGCTCTGGAGTAATGATCCCAGCACAAGTCTGTTAAATAGGTTAATAATGGCTATTAACAACATGCTGCCGGCTAATGGCTGTTGTAAATATTTTAAGTGATGACAGTTGCTTAGTAGCATTGCAATTGCATTTTTGTTCATTTCAGCAGATAATACGCACCACTTCATCCCAGCCATCATCATCTGATATTGTACTATGGGACACTGAAGAAATGGAAATATCTGAATCCATGGATTTGTTATCCTCATCATATCCAAAAAAGGTTTCCTTGATGCCCATATTCTATTGAGAAAAGAACGATTCAATGATGCATATAGAAATACAACAAAGTTGGGGGGGGGGGGGGGGGT
>MUZC01000200.1:176960-189733 GCA_002072015.1 Radix auricularia | reverse complement strand
ATCCCCAACTAACTTAGTCGGTCTACAGTTCAGACTGACCCACGCCCATGTTAGGGTCCCCTGCTACTGCAGATCACACATTTAGATCGTCATTATGGTATATACTTATATGTTGGTAACTTCTATAGGGAGACTGTTTTTGTTGTGTCTATAGGGAGACTGTTTTTGTTGTGTCTGTATGGAGACTGTTTTTTGTTGTGTCTATAGGGAGACTGTTTTTGTTGTGTCTATAGGGAGACTGTTATGTTGTGTCTATAGGGAGACTTTGTTGTGTCTATAGGGAGACTGTTATGCTGTGTCTATAGGGAGACTTTTTTGTGTTTACAGGTAAATTGTTATTTGTTTCCTTGGTGAAGATTGTGTTTTTGCTGTGTCCACAGTGTACAGGAGATAGGGTTTTTATCCTAAAAATTGTGTCAGCACAGAGACAGAGTTTTAATATGTTAACGGGGAGACGTCGTTTTCGATATCTGTTTTATTAAGTTCAAGATCATGATAAAGACAATAGTTACCTGGCGTTGAAGCAGTGTACAAAGAACAAAATCGGATGCTTAGTTTGACGAATCCTTTATATGTCTCAATATATATTGATATATATGTCTATTAATGTTAATCTCATCAGTAAAGTATAATTTTAAAAAGTATAATTTGAAATTGATTCCAGTGAATAATAAGATAAAATATTCATATGTTTGTATAAAATTAGATTTTTAAAAAATCATGTTAAGCCTGGTCCCTATTGGAACTCAGGACGTGTTAGCGCATTTTCGTATTATGTATCAGTACTTATGTTAGATATCAGCATTATGTAGTTATCAGTAATTGTGTTTAGATTTTAGACATATTTTTATGAATTTTCTTAAGTAATGAATATACCTGACATTTTTTTAATTTAAAAGTCATTTCTTTACATTTTAAATTTTTTTATTTTCTCTTTAATCCAACTACAAGTCACCACAAATGATGACGTAAAACTCTCTAAACTTTTACACATATTCTAATGACGTCAACTAAAAAAAAAAACTAATTCTTTTGCACGCTTTCGCACCACTCTTGAATGCTGGAGAAACTACTTATCTAACTTCCGGCAATGGCGGCCGTTCCCTGCGCTAGTGTTACCTCTCGATTCGAAATATTTTTTGGTAGTTTTCACGGGGTTTTTTAACGGATCGAGTAACTGAGTGTTGATGCACAAATCGCAGGTCAGGACATACAAAAAACATATATACCTCATGGGTCTAGGACTTATGGATGTTGAGATCAAGGGTGATGACGGACGGACAAAACGGGTGCAATAGCGCATTCGACTTCTCGAAAATGCGCTAAAAATGAGTTTGAAAGTACAAAGAAGAGAGGGTAGATAAATAAAACATGGGGTCCACTGAAGAGGTAATCTAAATGTTCCTATACTATGCAGCTTTGCAAAAGGTACGGAACTCATCTTTATCTTATTTGTTTTCTTGGCAACGCGTTTATATCCCTTATGGTTACTTGTGTTGGCCATAGTCTCTTGGCTTTTAGTCACACATTAAGCTATCAAACTTCATATCGGCAAAAAACACCTTTAGTCAATTCAAGTCACTAATACAGCATTTCAACTTAAGTTATATCGATTGTACTCATGGCTTCATTGTAATTGAAAAGCCAAGGCAAATACTTTTATGTAATTATGTGAAATAAAGATTAAATTTTAAAATTATCTTTAAAGTAGCGATTAAAAAAAAATACGGTATTAAAGTCTATTACATAATGGTATCAAGGTCTCATTAAATACGGTATTAAGGTCTATAAAATAACGGTATAAGGTCTCATAAAATACGTTATTAAAGTACAGTAAAATGCGCGATTAAAGTCTAGTAAAATATGGTATAGGAGACTTCTACAACTGTGGTGTCAAATAATGTCTATATATACTGAGAGCTATTTTGATTTGTGTTTTGTCCAGTTTTTACTGCAAGCTCGATTAATAATTTGTTGTTGTATGGCCATATTTCTTTAACTAACCAATAAACTTATAGTCTCTGACCAATGAACATTTTTTTGAATTATAAAAAGATCATTTGATACTTTTGAATGTGTGCAAAATGAGTCAAGTAACACACTTACCATTTTGTCTGAATTTTTCAATACAGCCGTGTGGTTTGTCAATGGCCAGTGTGCTGTGCTGGATGCTCTAATGTGTGTGAATGTCGCAGTCACCTGATCTGACTAAGTAAACCCGTCATTGTGTCCAACAAACAACGCCATGGACAATGAACGTGTAAACAAACACAACTGATTCTAGAGACCCTCTCCGTAGTCATCTCCCGAACACGTTCGGTGCATTGTGGGATGACAAAACAACGGCAGAAATCCCCAACTAACTTAGTCGGTCTACAGTTCAGACTGACCCACGCCCATGTTAGGGTCCCCTGCTACTGCAGATCACACATTTAGATCGTCATTATGGTATATACTTATATGTTGGTAACTTTTGACTCTAAAACAACAAATGGTGTGGCGGTCCAGTGGAAAATTGAAATAGTGCAAATTTATGGCAGTTATCACCTGCCCTTGAACCTGAGAATTTGCACTGGAAGCTATAGGGTAAATAGCCAGTTAGAATGGACTCACTAAGAGATAAATATAACAAGGAGCACAATGTCTGACCCACCATTATGAAATATTGCAGCCAACTATTCTATTGTATTCAAATGTTCTGTCTCTGCATAAAATAGCCGCAGACGAATCGTTTACGTTGGCGTTCAAAATACTTTTTTTAAAAGGAAATAAAAGAAACAAGGCAAATGTGCGTCATTTATGGTGTCACAAATAGTGCAAAACATGAGACTCATTGTATCAGCCAGTCAGTAAGAACCGTGTTGATATATCAATGTTTGATGGAAGCACTATTTGGATCTAACCTAGATATGCCAGGTAAGCTTACAGACACAACATTTCGCCGGCAGCCTTCCAGCACCAAGATGGCACATTTCTGTTGTATTATCAGAAAGGTGGTGGGATGGAGGTTGGTGAAAGGTCATCCAAAAACAGACCGTCAGAACAAAGAGTTCAAGATATCCAGTAAATTCTTTTAAATCCCACTACTTTCGTGTGGCCTGTTTTCTGTGATGAACGTATTTTCTGTCTCTTGACCACAATAACATTGGTTAAATTGCTCCAAATAACATAAACCTTGCCAACTCATTTTTATGGAGATAAAATATAAGTTTTAAAAAAATAATGATACCGACAGAATAAAATCTAAAATAATTTCAGACGGATCAAGATTTCTATTCTAAAGAGTCTTTGCTTTTCATTCTCTCATTCCTGTTACCTAGCCCCCCCCCCCCCACAGCATCAGATGCCCGATAAGAAGAGATAATCTTGCTGGATATGTGATTAGACGCACCTAGAAAATATTATTGAATGAAAGTGAAACATGGTCCTTTGTGGAAATTATTTTATCGATTGGGAACAATTACCAGATGAAATACTATAAGCATCTTCTTTAAAATTTGAAACTTCTCTTGATTAAAGATATATTCGCATTAATATTTCTATGATATTCTAGTTATATTCTAGCAACCATTGCCGGTTCTATTACGCTAAGAGAAGATAACAAACAATATACATAATTGCCAAGTATGTCCTTTCGTAAGACTACTAATTTTAAAAAGCAGCGCACCGCTTTAAAAAGAACTTGGAAAAAAATTACTGCACAAAAATAGCTCTTTTCGAACGTCCGAATAATATTGTTCAATATGGAAATGATATTTAATTTTTCTCTCTTTGTTTCTACATTTTCTGATTATTTAATCAATTGATTTCAGCCGAAATATATTTATTTTGAAAACTTCAGTCATTTTTGACAGGTAATTAATACACTAATAACAATATAAAGCCTCTTACCAAATTTTTCATCTTGACATGAGCTTCTCTTTTAATACGTATGATCTCTTGGTCAAAAGTCTCGGAGTGTCTTCGAAGGTGATTGGAAAATGTCCTCTCAGCAGACGACGCGAAATCCAAGGATTCCTCGAGCTCTTTCTTCTGTCTTCGCAAGTCTCTCAGTTCATTCACTAGCCTGGACTTCCGGTCATCGATATTGAGCTTCAAGCGCGCATGTCTGTTTTCTCCCAGAAGTCTCTGCAGCATGGATTCCTTGGAGGATAACTCAATCTTGAGTTTGCTGATCTCCGCCTCTTTGACTCTAGAGGAAAATACGAGCCTTTCATGACAACAATTAAAAAAGTGAAAGTCTTGAGTTGCTTAATCTAATCTGGTTTCACTTATTGATCTTTTCACGGACTGATCTTTTTAAATGTTTTGTCTTTTCGCCAAATGTTTTATTAAATTATTAATCTTTGTATGCATTGCTCTTTTAAATAAAAGATCTTTTCACTGAATGATTTTTATTTTACTGATTTACATTTTTTCTTACTGATCTTTTTCCTAAATTGCTCTTTCTTTAATTGATCTTCTCACTTATTCTCACTTTTTCACTCATTGGTATGTTCAATAATTATAATAGTGTAAAATTTAGAGCTTTGAGAATTAGGTGACAACGAGACTATTTGGTCTACCTCTTTCTTTGTTTTGTTCTTTGACTGATAAACGTAACTAATGGGAATGCTCTAAAAGTCGAACCTATTGTCACGTGACTGGAATATCTAATGGCTCCTCTGAAATCAGTATATTTTATTTGTCTGTCATTATATCAAACAAAAAACAAACCCTCATAAATAACCTAGGGAGACTAGAGTTAAGCGATTTTCTTGGGGTGGAATAATTGAGAAACAAAGTAAAAAATGTATCCATTAAAATTATTATGTGCATATACATATATATACATATATATACATATATATATATATATTTATAATATGCAACTTGCAGAAAAAGTCAGTGTTTTAATCGAACGCTTCATGTGAGCATCTCGCCTGTGTTAAAAGTATCTGAAAATTGTTTCTAATCTGTTGAAACGACGTTTATTCCTCAAATTCTACAAATATATTTTGTCAATAGATAACTTTTATGTAAAAACTATATAACGTCGCCCCTAACATCAACAATTATCTAAGAAGGATTCTCAGAATTCACTGTCCAGACAAAATCAGCAACCGGGAACTGTGGCAGCGGACGAAACAGAAGCCCATTGAGGTAGAAATCCTTCAAATGCGGTGGAGGAGGATTGGCCATACACTAAAAAATTGCTTCTTATACAACAAGACAAGCCCTGAAATGGAACCCACAGTTGGGTCATGAATGGAACATCCTGGAGAAGCTGGCCCAGGATAGAGATGCCTAGAGGTCTGTCGTAGGTGGCCTATGCCCTTGGAGGAATTGCAGACGCCGACGATGATCGGTGGAGACACCTCATGGACGAGAAAGCTCAACATATCCAAACAAAGCAGAAATATTAGCAAAGCTATAAATCTCTTTTTACCCCTTTGTCTGACATGGCATCTCCTGAAGCAAACGATATTTCATATCTGACATGATACCTCCAGCCTCACATGAAACTAACGTCTGACATGATACCTCCAGCCTCACATGAAACTAACGTCTGACATGATACCTCCAGCCTCACATGAAACTAACATCTGACAGAATACTAAATGTCATACTTAACAAAATATTTCCAGTCTCACACGATACATAATATCTTAAATGATACTCACGCTTCCAGTAACATATCAGCCTAATCTAATGTCTAATCTCATGACGATGCCTTTACGTCAATTAATTTCTTCATAAAGGTACATGTACCAAAATAGATTAAAATAAACTTAAGAAAAGTCCTTAAAAATTTTTGATTATTTTGATATAGATATATTCGTGTAATTTTAATTAAGAAAATATAAAATGCAATGTACATCAAAATACAATAACGAAAATGTAAAATGAATAATAATAATATAAAAAATGACAAATCACCTGCTTCATTTCAGTGAAAACATCACTGAGGGATTCCTTTTCTCGTCAAACTATTTGTGTACTGTTAGTTTGCGAAAGAAATCCACCAAGACTTGATACTCAAGTCAGTAAAATCACCAGTTTCTCTGTCATGTGAAATGTTCTCAAATTTCTTTGTGTCGGCAAGTATTTGAGAAAGTATTTGCTTTTCTTCCCACCCCCCCCATCTCGCCACGCTGTGGTCCAACACAGGGGTCGACAACCTTTTATGCGACCATTCCCGTTTTATAATAACAGCTTCTTGGCAAATATTTGGGGATCTCTACAATTGCTTCAATGAGGGGTACCAAGATTAAATTGCTGTCGTCGTTTTTCTTTCGTGGAAAAAACCCGCCCGTGTCTTAAAGAATTATTTGAAACAGCCAAATGTATCCACATAATAACACAAATAAAGAACTAACCTTATAGCTGTCGTGGAAGGTTTAGTTTTAAAAATTAGACATAGTTATCAATGACTAACGAGATTTAAAAATATTTTTCTTGCCTTTTAAAATTTTTCTTCTTCTTCTTCTTATTTATTTATTTTATTTTGGTTGTATTAAAAAAAAAATATTTTAAATGTATGCATTATTCCCAGACATTAAAAAGGAACTGTCATCTGATCTACCGACATCTTTGAACCAAAGTGTTTTCTTGTAAAGGTGTTCACTGAATACATGAACACATCAGGCACCCACCTAGCCAGCTTCTGAAGGTCCGACTCTGCCTTAGCTGTGAGCAGATCCCTTAGCCCGTCCATCTCACGTGATTTCTCCATTTCCAGCTTTACCCTCTGTTCATTGAGTTTCTCCAGCAGACGTTGCTGTTCCTGTTGTCTGACGTTGCGGATGTCCAACACCTGACCACATCAGTTATAGAAAAACAAATAATAAATGTTATGGTTCTTTTATATTACATTGGCTTGAATTATTCTGTTTGGATACTTATTATTATATTTATGTGCGTGTTTGTGTGAAAAACATGAGTTTCGTACTTGTCTCTGTAAGGGGATTATTTATTATTCAATTTTCAAATTGAGTAACACGTGGTTATAATTGATAATAAGTTTTAAGATAAGGACAAATAAAATCCACCCCCCCCCCCCCGTTATTGTGTATCTTGCTACGAGAATAAAAATAAGAATAAAAACTGTATCAAAACCTTTTGATTCTATTTTTTTAACGTCGCTGGAACAAAACATAAAATAAAACAACTATTGCTATTTCCTAGTATTAAAACAATGTCTGACACCAGTTTGAACTATTTTACATCAAGAATGCAACAACAACCTTCTGCCATAGTGCATGTTTGGTGCTGCCTTTCTGAGACTCTAGCTGGCATCTCAGCTTTGTTACTTGGTCCCGGAGCTCACAATTCAGGGACTTTAAACTCTCCGCCGAGTTGCCATGAACTCCACCGCCGCCCGCCTCCCACTCACCCGGAGAGCTGACCGCTTGGGAACCTTGTGTCAGGGAAACATCTGCTGGAATGAAAGGTTTACATCTATAGATATTATACGGAAAAACAAATCTAGAAATTGGTGCTATGTTATCATCATAAGAATACTGCTAATGCTCAGTGGCGTCACTAGGGGCTGCGGTGGGGGCGGGCCGCCCCGGGTGACACCATCAGGGGGGTGACACCAAAATGTAAAATTCGGTATGTTCCCGTTATTTGGCACTGAAAAACTAGGAGGCGTTCTATGAGTTAATTTAAGTCGTGAGGGTCTGACACCATGATCTACCGCCCCGTGTGACAACAACCCTAGTGACGCCTCTGCTACTGCTAGTGCGATCGGTAATAAATATTTTCTGGTGCTTTATGAAGGTTATTCCGATTTCAACATGGTATAATGTTCCCATTTCAACATAGTATAATAAATATTTTTAAAATTCTGAAATGTAAAATGGTGTGACAGTTTGCTATAAGGCAGACATTTTAAGATCTAGGTGATATTTGCTTATTGAAAAGATATTCTCAGATTGAGCACATTTGTAAATTACAAAGAGGTTCTCAAACTGAGCAGATTCTCATCACATGCAGAGATGCTCAGAAAGAGGACGTTGATGCTATGACACCTAGTTTAGTTACAAGTTTGGGGATGGTCATATTTACCAGCTAAGATTTCAGGTATTGCTGTAACACGTACCCTGGTTCAGAACATTGCTGCTGCTGAACAGCTTCCTGCGTGCTGTATTCAGTGTCGACGTTTTGCTTTCTCGTTTTGTTCCAGGGCGTTTTGCAGAGGAAGACCGCACGCTGCTCGCACTGGATACATCTCCTCTCAATAAACCCAATCGTCGCAAATCTTTTTGGTTCTTCTGACTACCAGGCGTATCCTGGAGTTTATCCTCTTCATGGCGCTGAAAACCATCAGAAGGTGTATTATTGCATTCCTTTTCCTTAAGGCTTTTATGTTCTTCCCCGGATGTGATGGTTGGTGAACCGAGGTTACAGAGTCCACTAACATCAGATCCAAGTATGAACGCGGTACGGGGAGATTTCGAGCTCCTGGGATCTTTCTTGATAGGAATTTTGGTCCCCTTGGGAAACTCTCCACGACTCTTGCCATCAGACATGGGTTTAAGTTTGCTCTCCAGAACATCGTGATCTTGACCTTGACATTGGTCTATCCGATGTCGTCTCTTTGTAGAGGCCCCGGTTGCATCTGCTGACCTTGACCTACGAGGGATCCCTAAATATTTAAAAGGGCCATTTTGGGTTGAAGGTACCACACTGTTCTTCTGTCGACCTTGTGTGTGAGTTAAATAAGTATTTCCTTGTGAGTGCCTTTCAGTTGGGACAGTGTTGTTAGATTTATCTGATGTCGAGTTCCCACCACACGTAGCGCTTGGAGCCGCCATTCCGTCATTGATCAGACCCCTGGCCACATTCCAGTTGATCTCATTCACGACTCCATTTGGAAATGGTGTCAGCTTCAACTTTCCATGATAATGCGTCTTCGTTATTCGTGTGGTCATCTAGAGAGCAACTTGAAACGTATTTATTCCCAGGTTATTCTTAGAAGACGGAACATCGTTTGAAAGAGGATGGATCGAAAATAATCTCATTTCTGAGATCTGAGGATAAAGAAAATCTTTTTGAGCTGCAATGTAAAAATGTGGAATTCAGCTAATAGAATTTTTTTTAAAATACCATGTATTTAACAATATGAAAGGATTATAGATAAGATGAATTAAAGTTATTAACCCAAATTTATAAATGAAACAAAACTTTAGATTGTCGCTTGTTTCCAAGCCCGAAGCAGCTGAATGCGACAAACAAAATGTCTTTTGGGCAAATCAAAATTTGAGATATTTCATCCTTTGTCTAAGGCTCCCTATATAATTTTGAAATATTTTAACATCCTTTCTAGACTTTTCATGTACTTTGAGATATTTCACCTGCCTCCTTAGGCATTTCATACACCTTGAGATATTTCACCTTTCGTTCTAGGCATCTCATACACTTTAAGGTTTTTAACCTGCCTTTTTAGGAATTTTCATACAATTTGAGATATTGTAACTGCCTTTTAAATCCATCTCATATATTTCGAGATAGTTTATCTGTTTTTAAGACAACTCACAGACTTTCAAATAGGTTCACTGCCTTTGTAGCCAGCTCTTAGAGTTTGAGATCCGTTAATCACTAAATTAATAATGGCGTCACGTTCTGTAAAACACCAGCACAAAGGCTCGAGGGAACAATACGTGCGGTGGCGCCCCTTTAATCCACCCCCCATTCTTCCCGTACCGTACTTCACAGCACCCCAAGATCTGTACGACGTTACCAAACACCAGTGAACTTTAATCGTCTGGGGCAGATGCCAAGGGCTTTAATGGTACAAGGTAATTTGACCTGCCGGTGTTGTGACGTCAAAATTGGAGCAACTTAAGGAAATCCTTGTCACTCCCCCCACCCCCCACTTTCCCGCACCACATCCCTTCATAAAAAATAGTTTTTAAATAATATCGATCAAGTAGAGCAATTTTTTAAAACTGTTATACTATAATGCAAAAAAATGTGAAGGGAAAAATCAAATTCCGTGTGGCTTAGCAATGTAGAGCGCTGACAAAACCAACAGTAAATTGATTCAATCACCAATATGTAGATAACAGCTCAACTCATAAGCAGGGGTGTACCGGATTTCGGCTCCGGAAAATAAGAAAACTGGCCATGTTTACAAATCCGGCTCCGTCAGAATTTTACTTCATAAATCCGGCTCCGGCAAATCCGGATTCCGGCATTTTTTTTTTTTTACAAATCTGTCTCTGGCCAAATTTCACTTTAAAAATCCGGCCAAATAGACTGCATCCGGATTTCAAAACTTTGAATCCGGTTGACCTCTACTGATTGGCTTGTTTAGAAAGCAAAATATTTTGCAAAATTAAATGTATATTTTGTTGTTAAAATTTCAAGAAACGAAATTTGGTTTTCTCTCTTTAGCCTTTTAGAACGTAAACGTGACCATATGATTGTTAGAGAGTTAAAATTTCAGATTAATTGGGATCAAATGCATGTTTTATTTGATAATGAGTTCATTGCATGACTTTATTAATCGTTAATTTCCGCAGCCTTAATATATACATATAAAATTTGATAGTACATTTCTCTAAAGAATCTAATTGAAATATACTTGGAATCACAAAGCATATCAGCTATAGTTTTTGGACAATGGGACAAAGGGAAATAGCCCAGCGCTTATGTGTAACATAGCTTGCTTATTTCTTTTGGTGTACATACATAAATAAGGAATTAGGGAAAATGAACCAGGCAAGTGAACATTAGAAATAATCGGGAATATTGCCAAGTCAAAAAGTATGGAAATGAACTGAAAAATTCGGAAGTCTACCTAAAGGTTTAAAGAGAAAATCAAAATATTGCAGTCATTGTTGGATAACGCGTCAACGTTTGAGAGACTTCTTTATCCAGCTAATATCAGTTACAAATTTTGAAAATTTTGAGAACCATCCCATCCTGCTAACATCGGTATCGATTGTTGAACGTCTGAAAACCATCCCATCCTACTAACATCAGTACCAATTGGTAACGCGCCCGACTAGCGTACCGATGGTCATGGGCCCGAATCCATGCGAAGGCAAGGATTTGTTCCCTGGGCCTAGGGCGTCCCTGAGTCCACCTAGCTCCGAATGGTTAACTAACATTAGTTAGGTGGCTAAGTAATGCGTGGAAACCTCATAGCCGTGGCCTGTGAACGCTGAATCACTTGCCAACAGATCATCCTTCATGGTCTGTGGACGCAATTATCTTATGCACAGAAGGAGCGTCTGTATATCTAAGATCAGATAATCGTTGAACGTTTGAGAACCATTCCATCCTACTAACATCAGTACAAACTTTTGAACGTTTGAGAACCATCCCATCCTAATTACTTCAGTACCAATTTTTGAACGATTGAGAACCATCCAATCCTAATAACTTCAGTACCAATTGTTGAACGTTTAAGAACCATCCCATCCTACTAACATCTGTACCAATTGTTAAACGTTTGAGAACTATACCAACCTACTAACATCAGTACCAATTGTTGAACGTTTGAGAACCATTCCATCCTACTAACATCAGTACCAATTGTTGAACGTTTGAGAACTATACCAACCTACTAACATCTGTACCAATTGTTGAACGTTTGAGAACTATACTAACCTACTGACATCTGTACTAATTTTTGAACGTTTGAGAACTATACCCTCCTACTAACATCTGTACCAATTGTTTAACATTTGAGAACCATCCAAAACTACTAACATCAGTACCAATTGTTGAACGTTTGAGAACCATACCATCCTACTAACATCTGTACCAATTGTTGAACGTTTGAGAACTATACCAACCTACTAACATCGGTACCAATTGTTAAACGTTTGAGAACTATACAAACCTACTAACATCTGTACCAATTGTTGAACGTTTGAGAACTATACCAACCTACTAACATCAGTACCAATTGTTAAACATTTGAGAACTATTCCAACCTACTAACATCTGTACCAATTGTTAAACGTTTGAGAACTATACAAACCTACTAACATCAGTACCAATTGTTAAACGTTTGAGAACTATACCAACCTACTAACATCAGTACTAATTGTTGAAGATTTGAGAACTATACCAACCTACTAACATCTGTACCAATTGTTGAACGTTTGAGAACTATACCAACCTACTAACATCTGTACCAATTGTTGAACATTTGAGATACATACCATCCTACTAACATCTGTACCAATTGTTGAACGTTTAAGAACCATCCCATCCTACTAAAATCTGTACCAATTGTTGAACGTTTGAGAACTAAACCCTCCTACTAACATCTGTACCAATTGTTGAACGTTTGAGAACTATACCCTCCTACTAACATCTGTACCAATTGTTGAACGTTTGAGAACCATCCCATCCTACTAACATCTGTACCAATTGTTTAAAGTTTGAGAACTACACCCTGCTACTAACATCTGTACCAATTGTTTAACGTTTGAGAACCATACCATCCTACTGATATCTGTACCAATTGTTAAACATTTGAGAACTATACCAACCTACTAACATCTGTACCAATTGTTGAACGTTTGAGAACTATACCAACCTACATACATCTGTACCAATTGTTGAACATTTGAGATCTATACCATCCTACTAACATCTGTACCAATTGTTGAACGTTTAAGAACCATCCAATCCTACTAAAATCTGTACCAATTGTTGAACGTTTGAGAACTATACCAACCTACTAACATCTGTACCAATTGTTGAACGTTTGAGAACTATACCAACCTACTAACATCTGTACCAATTGTTGAACGTTTGAGAACCAT
>MUZC01000200.1:126895-165359 GCA_002072015.1 Radix auricularia | reverse complement strand
GTAAGAATCCGGCACAATTTCTTCATTGTGAGGAGGGGAAAATAGTATGAATTACTTGGTACATGTATTTGGAGCTAGGTTTTTTTTTTCTTGAAGAGAAGCAACCCTCTAAAAACGCTATCGAAAAAACATTTAATGACTTTTCCCCCTTTGTGGATGATTCTTTATTATTGAATTATTGCATTCTGGATCTCTCCCTGAAATTAATTTGAACAAAACTTTATTAAAACCAATTACTTTAACTTTAAAAACATTTTATTCAATAGCCACCGCTTTGTTAATGTTTACCGCATTTCATTTACTTTAACAAATACACAGTTTCCATTCAGGGAATTTCAACTTTACCCCCAAATATGAGGTCACGCAATGGTGTGAAACTAGGTCACGGGAGGTCGCGCTTCACGCTTTTCCGTCATTTTGTGTTTACATTCTTGGAGGACTTGACACAGCGCATGCGTCTGATCTTCCTTCACACATGTGTTGATAATTAGGACACATTTAAAACGGGTAGTGGCTATGGGTAGTTCATACTCATTTATATTTTGATTCAACTGACGATGATGATTACGTTTCTTTACATAAGGTATCTTATTTATTTCATTTCTCTTTACTATAAGTAGGGATGTGTGTCAATTTTCAAACTGGCTTCTTAACCAGTTTCTTTCATTTTCTTATAGAAGGCGCCAGTGAATAATTGTACGTTTAGGTAGGTACAGTCGCAGGGGAAATCGAAAGTTGAAGCGAAACGCACGACGGTTTATCTCTCCTCTCTCATTCAGTCGCCTTGACTTTACTTTGTAAACACCGGCTGTGTCCATAAATAATTGATCGATTAAGCATCATGTATGGTTGTACTGTTAGTGTTCTTTGTTAGTAACCTTAATTGTTCATTTCCTCGGGCTGATATCGGATATGATGGTTTTGATAAATTAAATGGAACTATTGCTCGTAGGTAAAGTAAATTTTAAAATGATACACAAATTTAAATATACAATACTTGAAGAAATTTGTACAGTAATTTTTTTTTAAAGATTATAACTTATACTTGTAAGACTTGTGATGAATGGGTCAAACACTCAGGACACTCAGGTAAAAGTAGACTGTACGTTTCGGTTGGTGTTCATGGGGGATTTACGGGGTACATAATTATTTTTTGAAGTTATAAAATCAAAATTTGCTGGCAATAATATTTCAAAATTTTAAATTATATATTAATGTTTTTCGCTTTTTCTTGTCGCCAGTCTGTTAACTGCGTAGTGGAGTGGAGTGAGTGTTGTTGCTGTGTAAAGCTGAGTAAGTTATTTCTAGTCTTGGACATGCATAGTAATAAATAAATGTCAATAACTGATTGCTAGAAATCACAACAACCAAAACAAAATTGTTTGCCATCGGATATTTAATGTCTGCAGACTGCTTTGACTTTGATAAACAAAAATATCATTAAATATAATTAAGTTACAATTCTATTAAATAAACTTAACCATTTCAAACATGCAAACAGCTACCTAATGAACTTTGAGGCCAATGGCGTAGCTAGGGGAGGGGGTCCAAATTCCAAAGTCCCCCAGGCCCCCACCAATGTGCCCTCTAAAGTTCGTTGGCCCGTGTGCAACGCGAAAATTCTCGTCTGAAAAGTTGCACAACATCCATTTTGTGTGAAATATTCTACAAAATTTACTTCGCGCTAATTCGAAAATTGCTGCGAGGCGACGTTTAAAGTGTTTGATTTTGTTTTACATGAAATATTACGCCACCGCCATGTATGCAGCCCCCCTCCCAAGAGACCTGGCTCCCAAAACCCTAGCTACGCCACTATTCGAGGGTGGGGACTTCAAAATTTAGTTTTTAATGTTATCTTTTAAAATATAGAACAAAAATTTGTAAAATCGACTGTCTTCATCTGACCGATTCAACCATCTAGCTATTGATAACGTTTCCCCCATTCAAGACTTTCCTGGGCAGAGTCGCCGGCCTTAGTTTCCTAAGCTCACTTCTGCACTACTTTCTTGTGCTCATCACTCGTACAATTATAACTAATACGGAAGTGAACTCTCCTGTGCCTACGGGAAACTTGAGTGATGGTGTCATCGAAGGATTTTAGTATTGGGTGCTCAGATTTAGAGCACTAAAAAATTCTAAAAGCACGTCGCAAAATATGGTCTAACTATTTTTCAGAGAACCACAATTTATTTTAAGAAAATTATTTAGTTAATTATTATGTTTATTTTTAAAAATTATTGTTCATGTTATTTTTTCTGTCAAAACATTTTTTTAAAAAAATTATGAAAACACGCATTGAAATATTCAAAAAATAAAACAACAGCAGTCCTTGTCTTTTAAGATACAAATGGTAAAACAACATTCATCGTTATCTTAAGAGATGCGAGTGTCTTTTAACTTTTCATATGTCTTAGCATCATGGTATCGTGAAGCGTGGTTGGAATTTGAGGCGGCCGAGTTATCGCGTGGCTGATCTCACCACCTCGTGACCTCACACCCCACTAAATATTGCTGCTTGGAATAAGTTGAAATCTACGATCTAGCCAGTCTCTCGCCCCAGTTACACCAAATAGTAGTGTATCTTCTTTGAGCTAGGTGTCTCCGAATGTAGGACAACTCTTTGTTAGCTTTAAAACCTTCCTACAAAATCCATGAGGCCTGTGCGAACATTTAACATGGCCCACCCAACGAGGCTTCTAAAACATTTTTATGGGACTCCGTAACTCAATTTTTTTTTAACTTTACGTTGGTCGTTGCCTAGGTACTGCCTAATTTTATGTTGCATAGCTTTTACTGTTTTCCCCCAGCGTTGTTTAGAATTGTTCTACATCTTTCCACGTTGTCGAAAAAGCAAATGATGTGAAATATTTTGAGGACCATTGATCATAGTTTCTACTTCCTTTTTGGTGTATTTGCACCACCCGTACTTACGTAAGAAGAGAGCCAGGCCCATCGGTGTCCACGATCACGAGCAAATGCTTTCGAAATTGTGTGGTGTTTGGGAGATGACGTTATATCCTTGAACTTAACTGCTAGTAACATTAGGGTTTGGACTAATGGTTCCTTAACACTAACTGGATGGCAGGTTGTCTTGTAGGGGCTATGGTTCATTGAGCTTGTCTGCAGGTTGTCTTGTAGGGGCTATGGTTCATTGAGCTTGTCTGCAGGTTGTCTTGTAGGGGCTATGTTTCATTGAGCTTGTCTGCAGGTTAACAAGGAGGATGCACTAGTTCCAAGACACTATAATCGCGGTAACGTAGAGGGGACAATGATTCATTAATACTAAATAGACTTTAAAACAGAAATGGGAAAGCCTGTAAACAAAATGTTTAAACTATTCATGAGACGTTAAAGTCACAATAACAACAACAACAAACAAACAAACAAACAAAAAAAGTACTTTCAGCCTAGCCACTCCTCTTATTTATTTATTTTTTATTTATAAATTTGCGTCTTAAAGAATTTCAAACGAACAACTTTCGACTTAATGAAATAGAAACTTGTCATAAAATTCCTCTAAATCGGATCATTTCAAAGATTCAAGAAAGTTATTTCCCTTCAACCGCTCTTTTAAAAAAATGTTATCTGTGTCATCTCTCACATCTAATGGGTTTATCTGATTAATTAAACGTCAACATGTGACATGCCTGTAAATCCTGATGGAGTGCTTAACATCCAAGCGACTTGAATAGAATAAAAGATCTTTAAATGCTTCCAGCTCTACGGTGATCTAGAGCAGCGTCTACCTACTCACCCGTCGCTTCTGACAGTTAACAAAGAAACAATTTACATAAAATGTTTAAAGTTTAAATAATGGACCGCCAACTAGAGCGCAATTAATTAGGATATCTATAGTGACGTAAGGCTTTAGGGAATTACTTTTATGACGCACTTCTCAGATGGTGCCTCCCTAGTTTTTAAAAGAATGATCTATAGAGGTAGCCAACTTGTGCCCACATATATAGACAAATAATAAATCCTAGTAATATTATTTTTTAAAGTCATATCCTAGCAGTGAGAGGTGATAGTCAGATTGTCGACTTTTAGAGTTGTTGAAAGGGGATGATGGGTATTTTTTTGTAACTCTTGACCCAAATGATCGTCATCTCCTTTACATGAAGAAGAAACTGAACAGAGATACTTTATCAAAACATAAAGTGTACCTCTCCTTAATGAACAAGAAACACAACAGAGAAACTTTATCGAAACATCGAGTGTACCTCTCGGTAATGTTGAGGAATGGATACGGACTTGTGGGTTGCTGATAATAAGAGAACAATCTGGTCCACGCAGATGTTGTCCTTTTATCTCCCAGGTTCAACGCCCTTAGTTTCTTACGGGCAATTGTTTACATATAAGAGAACTTCTACTGTATTAGTCTAAGGTGAGACGGGATACGGCGTGTCTCTGGCAGATATGCCGAACTGAATTGGAATAAGATACATAATAAACAATGGCGTGTCTCGAAAAATATCACCAAAATTGACAAGTATACCGACCAAATATTCATCACTGTAACTGTGTGTAGCCAGGGTGAAGGTAGACAACAAACCTTATATTCAGATTTGTTGGACATGGAACTACCATCATTTATCATGTTTTCATACACTTGTTAAAATTTTCTCGTTTTTTTTTATAATATAATTTTTTTTTTAAATTTATTTTTTATATTTTAATTGTTTCCTTTTGTTTTTATTCCCCAATCATTTGCCTCTTTCTTGCCTTATCGCCTACAGAGTTCTCTTATTTACTAAAAGCATACTACTCTCCCCTTGCTCTGATCTTACTTGGTAGTTAAATGTTTTCAGGCCTAACCTTAAGTCGTTTCTAACTTTTTAGTTATACAGCTTCTCCTAAACCTTGTTGTAGTCATTCCTTGTCTGAGCCTTAAACTTGAACGTCTCAACAGACTCTCAAAATCTTCGACTCGACACCTTTTGATAACACAAATTAAATTATCATGTGCACTTATGTTAAAGTTAAAGGCTACATTATGTATATGAATACGTCCAGAATTAATCGAGGTAACGAACCCCCCCCCACCCAAACCCCCTAAACACAGACTTGTTCTGTCAAACTCTCATGCAGCCACCATGGCGGCCTTCGGCAAACGGGGTAAAAAAAAAGTCAACAAATATTGCCGCTATCGGCATCTGGTCTAGACACTCATGTAGAGAGCTAGGAAAACGCACGCACCCAACTATCAAACGATGATACTTCATAAGCTGCCAGCGGAAGGGACTTTAACCTAGATCTCGGCTCATAAACGAAGGGATACAACTGGTCTAGCCCGAAGGTTTGTTCTGTTATATTTTCCTCCCCTGTTTTTGTAAGTCCTGGCAAGAAAGCTATTGATCATTGGTCTCTGAGTGACCACTGCCGTCTCCGCTTCCAGCCACCGGGTTGTGTCCGACCGAAAAGAAAATAGTTACAATAAATAACCTCCAAGGATGGCATGGTTCGTGGATTCATTAGCTTAATCCTTCACCGAAATCTGTGTGGACTTGTCTCCTCCTTTATTTCAGCCCACACAAATTGATTTTTGATAGCAAGCCTGATTAGTGATCCATTGAAACGTTCATTCTGTCGGGCAAAAAAAGATAATATTTGTTTCTTTTGTTAGCACGATTCTTTCGGTTTATCGTAATGTGTAAATTCGTCGAAATAGCAATTAGTTATCTAACAAGAAGTTATCTAACAAGTAGTTATCTAACAAGAAGTTATCTAACAAGTAGTAATCTCACAAGTAGTTATCTAACAAGTAGTTATCTAACAAGTAGTTATCTAACAAGTAGTTATTTAACAAGTAGTTATCTAACAAGTAGTTATCTAACAAGTACTTATCTAACAAGCAGTTATCTAACAAGTAATTATCTAGCAAGTAGTTATCTAACAAGTAGTTATCTAGCAAGTAGTTATCTAGCAAGTAGTTATCTGACAAATAGTTATCTGACAAGTAGTTCTCTAACAAGTAGTTATCTAACAAGTAGTTATCTAACAAGTAGTTACCTCTTAGATAAGTAGTTTTTTCTATTGTTGAAAATAATTAAACCTTTTGCAGAAGGATTGTAAGTGTTTTATAATTGCTGAAGTTTTATTACTTCATTATTGGCCAGGCTTCAGTCGAATTTCATCCGAATATTTCGTAATCAGCTTGAAATCAGCAGCAAATGTCAATTTACGGAGAACTCCGTCTAATCCGGATATCCGCCACAAAAGTATGTCAGCCAGTCGAAATGTTTAAAATTTAAAATTCGGCTGGCAGGTCTAGACCGAAGCCTGTCAAAGATCGCACATAAAACCAAATCCCATAGACCATCAAACCCTAACCGAACCCCATTGAAGATCGAACCCGAATTGAACGCTACTGACGACTGAAGTCGAGCCATTTTAAAACTTCATTGCAGTGAGTAAACACCAGCTATAACAGGACTATATCAGTTCGAGTGTTAAGTTATTACATTACATTAACTAACAAACGTTAAATAATAGCATAGAATGTTGGGACCCATTTTTAATGACTTGAGCACAATTTTTAAAAAATCAAAACTCACAAACGACAATCTTTTGAAACGTCTTCAGCTTTTTTCACTAGACTCGTGTGACTTCCAAATTACCCAATAAGTATAGATCTACATGTTTATCAATTTCGAGGGCTGAAGATTCTAAGAATTTGCAGAGTTACCCTCCCCCCTTTTTTTTCTTAATTGACGACATCGCACATGTTTTAACGTCCTTGGAAGCTATCAACATTTTTAATGTCTGCCCCCCCCCCGTCCCACCATCAATCCACTCCTCTTATTTATTTAATCAATATTGAACTTTTTATCAACTTTATCTCCGCTTCTTCTTTTCCACCAATGAACGTAACGTGCCTTTCTTTCTTATATTAGAACGTATTCCCCTACCCCCACCTACTTGTTTTAAAACACTTTGCAGTGTTTTTCTCAACCCAGCATAAAACATATTTATGTTCATTTTTTATTTAATTCGAGATCTTGTTGTTGTTGTTTGGTTTTGTTAGTGAAAATCTCTAACACAATATTTTCTTTAACACGTTATTTTGTCTTTAACCCTGGATTTTCTTTCTAAACTCTGCTCTATATGCCCTGTATGAAAACTATCAACCATACATACGTAGCAGAATGCTTTTTTTTTCTTCAAAAAATTGTTTTGTATTGCAGACTTGATATTTTTCATCGGTTTCTTGGTGAACTGCCAGCTCAAACCTCTGTGTGTTCATTGCCAAAATTGTTTGCCCATCACGTCTTTGCGCTAACACATATCTATCGATTCGGTTAGACTGTTCCAATTCATTATAAACTGCTTCCCTAATTCGCCTCTATAAATATTTGAGTATACAGTGTATGCAAATGTCATGCTCATCAAATAAATGGCATGTGTTATGAGGGAAATTTTTTGTGCATCGAAATTATTAATGTTTCAATCAGTTTCGCAAACACCAGGCATCGAAATAGTTTTCTTATAACTGGTAGATCCTTGTACATTTTCGTTTGTTTCGGGGGGAAAAGGGAAGTGGATGGGGGAAGGCTTGTTTCAGGACTGTATACTAGCCAAAATCTGTATATGCCAAAGTATATTTATACCACCCAAACCTGTAAATGTCACTGTATATTTATCAGGGATTTTAATTTTATTTTCTATTAATCCGCTGCCCCCATCACTGTAGAGAAATGAGATTCAGCACTTTATCATACATGGAATCAATATATTATTATTGTATAAATTCTTAGTGAATTATCACTTTCCTATCCAATAATATTTTAAGTCATGTGAGCATTTCTTCTTGTCATCTTGTTTGTTTGTTTTTGTTTCGTTGTTTGTGGGTGTATTTTTTAATATTTTTCAAAAGTGAAATCGCTAACTTTTCCAGAATTTCAACAATTTTAAGCGATGGATTAGACCAAAAACATGCAACACCATTTCATGGGTGGTGTGGATTATGAGAATAATGGTGTTGGAATCGTGTAGCCTTCCTGTTCAAACTCCGACCCGTGGTTCTCTCTTGATTCACCATGAAGGGCAGCTTTTGAAAGCTATTTACTTCCGAGAGAAGAAACAAAGTTGGGTTGATAGCTAACTTCACCAGACCGTCAGTTGACTATAAATAGACCACAACAACAAGGAAAGGCCATCTAAGGTGCTCCATGACTTACACTAGAATCCCACGGAGGGTCAAACACAGACACATTGACTGATCAAGGTCATTCTAGGCGCCCACCAATAAATAAAACGGAATCCCATGGCTTCAACAATCAGCCAATGGGATTTTATGTAAACAAAATGGAAAAACGAGTTGGAACTAAAGCTATCACTTAAGAAAATGACTTGCCCCCCGTTCTTAGATTTTTTTTTTAAACAGAGAAAGTCCAATGATTTGAAAGTACGTTTACTTTGTACTTTTTCCTGTCGAGAATACATTAGCATCAATTGCCTTTATCGAGTAGATATGGAGATCAAAGATGGTTGCTAATTAACATCACCTCATTCTTGATTCCCGAGGGCGGTACCTTTAAGATAGTTAGTTTGAGGAAATGTTTTTGTTCTTCTAACAAGTTCTTCTTGATGATGATTACGGGCGTCTATTGAAACGAAACATTTGAAAATTGTTTTCTTGTCCAATGATTTAAAAAGGAGCTCTAGTAAAATAAGACACGTGGTTTACCCTCGATCAATCAAATTTAATAGTGGAAACCTAAGTGAAACAAATATTTGCCTTCCAAAAGTAATCTTTGAATAATCACAAGAGGAGTGGACTTTCGCTGCTCAGAAGATAGAAAAGAGGAACGTGTTGGGCTAGAAGCTCGGCTGCTATGGAAAGTTGATATGACTCCTCGGTGGCAATCACAATGGTACTTTAGCCCACGAGAATCAATGGCTCATGTCCCCAGGAAGTTTTGCCATTTTAAAAGTAATTCTGGATTCGCTCCTGGAGATTAAAGGCGTCATCAGCCATGGCTCATCTGAGGCTCAAGAGATTTTGAAAAAGCCGTTAGCATTGAAAAGGTCAGGTCCAGCTTTCTGTCAATTATTTAACCTCTTGTTTACTTTGCCTGGACGCACCCTCCCTCCCCTCACCCAACGGGAGACTTCCAGGCCACCATTGTGTCGTGTTGAGTTGGCGGCAAAAACAAACAACTGAGGAATTATTTTAACTGAATGAAGGCAAAACTGGTTCAAGATAGACAGAATTGAAAGAGTGGGTCAGAGAGTGAGAGAGAGAGAGAGAGAGAGAGAGAGAGAGAGGGAGGGGGGAGAAAGAGAGAAAGAAAGAAACTGAGAGCGCAGAGCAGAGCTGGGAATTCCACAAATCCCCGTTTCATAACGACACAGTTATTTTTAACTGATTGACACCGCCCGAATCCTTTCAACGAATTCTATCCCCCACCCCCCTCGTCAATCCCCCGCACACTCCTTCTCCCTCCCGCTCCTACTAACACTATCTAACTCACACGCACCCCCCGCCGCACGCACATCTCCTCCCTGAGTTTGGCGTATGGATTTTCAATGCGCCCGACCCTGGTGCAGTTGATGCCATAGTAGTTCCTGTCAACAATCATGTGGTGCAGTTTTAAAATGTGACTGAAAACTTATTCCGCTATCCTGTTACTTTCAACGTGCTGCGTGCGATCTCAAGTTGACGACGGCAGAGACTTGAAACCAAGGGGGATTACTGGGATTAGCGTTGTGTGAGTTAAACCCGTGACGTCTGAACTCATTGTTTTTGGTAACAAAGTGAGGGGCAACGGTTGAGCGAGGGATGCGTTACGTCTTCCTGTGTTTGATTGTGCGCCCGGGCGGGGCGGAGGCGAGGTTCTTCAGTAGCGTATCGCGGAGGGGGGGGGGTGTGATTGGGGACGTAATCAACACAATGTCGTAAGAAAGATTAATTGATTTAGAAGCCTGATAACCCACCGTTTCTCTATTCTAGATTCATCTCTCGTGCTATATTCGCTATATACTGTCAGTGCTTTTGGTTGTCTTGTTTGGGGGAGACGAATGGCGTGGTGTAAGTTTCTATAGTTACGTGTGTGTGTGTGTGTGTTAATGAATGTCCCCATGTAGCTATTCTTTTATTGATTATTTAGGGCTTCTACCTGTTAACAAAGAAGTCACGTGGCAAGTCTTGACTAGTAGAAGATGACGAATCGTGTCTTGAATTGGGTTCATGCTCAAATACTCATTATTTTAACTTGGCTTGGAAGCTTCTGTTGGATCGGCTACTTTTGGATATTAGCGTTTTGACCATTAGTTGATTACGGGAGTGCACGTTTTTATTGGAAGCTAATAAAGGAATATATTAATTAATGTTATTATTGGTGGCTGATTCACGTATAAAGTAGTAATTTGTTACTGATGGACGTATAAAGTTATAATTTGTTACTGATGGACGTATAAAGTTATAATTTGTTACTGATGGACGTACAAAGTTATTATTTGTTACTGATGGACGTATAAAGGTATAATGTGTTACTGATGGACGTATAAAGTTATCATTGATTGCAGCAGGTGATTACATTAATCAGTATTTTTACTTTCGAATATATGTGAATAGTTGCTGCAGCTTTTTGCACATCATTGCATGCTACCGACGAACATTTAATCGTTTCCCGCTAGTTGAATCATGTACTGTAATCGTTTATTTAGCATCTTAACGTTTATTTACTATCTTAACGTGTACATGACAGACGCTACTTCTTTTTAAAAAAATTTATAGGAAAGCAATGTGATTTCAAGTTTGTTATAGGAAAGGAGAACATTAAAAGAATATAATTGTAATGTAATTGGTGATTCACTCATTCTATGAGTTGAATTGTAACTCAAACTTGAGAACATCAACTAAATAGTTTAACAGGTTTCTTATTGATGTACCTATGTGTGTCTTTTTCGACAGGCAAACACACACACACACACGCACACACACACACATACACACGCACACACACACACACGCACACACACACACGCGCACACACACACACACAAATAATAATAATAATAATAATATACATAAATATAAAAAATTAAATTAAAAAATCATTTTTCAACAAAAATCTCTTTGAAATCCTATTTGAGTCTCCTCCCAAGGGTTGGAAACTTGTGTGCCAGTAACTTAATTAAAATTTAATAGGACGAACTGTCTTTATTGTTCAACTAAAATTATTTAGTGTTGGTTCCGTCGACAAACAACACGGGAAGACTTATAAGTATCAAACATTGACGAGTTTTTACAATTTATTACTAAAAAGAAAACGAGCCCTTGTTACAAGTTGTAATTAACACTTAGATCTATATCGTGTAAATATGCTATGAATTCTCAGCTAGAATTTTCGACTTGTATAGAAAACTTCTTAATAAAGACAAAACTTCTTAATAAAGTATAAAGTGTTGCTTAAAAAAAATTATACAGCTGGTTGGTTATTCTGAACATTTATTTATCACTGAAATTAAGCTAGTCTTAATTATGCCTATAATTAGGTTATGGAATCGAAAAGGAAGAGAAAAGTAGCAAAATAACCAACCTTTGAACTCATTTTATACTCATTTTATAGGCACAAAAGTTAAACAACTAAAATTTTGTAGTTTGAGTTAGTTTACTGTTACCCTTTAAAACTGAATAGTGTTACATTATTAGTATATTATAAAATATATTAGGTTTGTTTGAAAAATTCAAGGATCCCTAAATGAAGAATCCCGACTCCCGTTTTTCGGGATGAGCTTAATACCTGGCAAAGAGGAACTTAAGACGTAAAATATAAAGTATCACTTTATAATGTTGTTAAACTCAATGGAACTCGGATGTTTGTTGTTGTTTTTTTTACCAACAAATCGTATTGTATGTACAATCATGGACTCCACCTGTGACTTTCCCTTTCGATGGGATGAACTTTTATCATATCTCTTATTGACAGTTACTTACTTCCCTTCCGACTTCCCCATTCGCTTTCACCTCGGGAATCATTCATGTTCATTTGATACTTCAATTTCTACATTTTTCTGTGAGTAGCATGGGTGGCCACTTCACCAACACGCCTTTACAAACACCTTTAAAGACGACAACCCCAGTCCCATGTTTCCTTTCACCCGCTGGTAGTGGCAATTAGGGCCACTTAGCAAACCTTTTCCTGGAACTATTTCGGCCATCCATTTTCACCGACGGCTCATCGCTTATTTCGACCTGTGGCGTCACAGGTTTTCTCATCTATTGATCGGGTTCCGTTCATGACGTCATTTACCGACCTTTGTGCACGCCTTGCTATTAGTCATTAATACTCTCTACCCACACTCGATGGCAAGTTCTTCATGTTTGGGGATGTCATAAATAAAACGCTAGATGGCGGAGTCAGGCGTTAATTAAATTTTCCGATTCTTGTCTGATTTATCGATGCGGTTATTTTCCCCATGCATCGATGACAATCTTTCTCACTATCCGTCAGTAATACTAATAGTGTGTGTTGCTGTGCACATACAATTCTAACGAATGACAAGCACATGTCCATTTGATACGTTCCTAATGTGTTGTCGGAAGTTAACTTAGCCATCAATACACTAAGCGACCCACTCAAAGAATTTTACAATCACACATCCAAACACAATGCCCTGAATACCCCCCCCCCCAACATTTTAACACAGACCCCGGGGTCATAACGGATCTATCAGTTCAATGAGTCTTCGTTCGCCTGTAATAGAGCTGTAACACCTACACCGACCGACAAACAACATGAAAACATGTTATTGCCCTATTCATTACTGGCCTCGTGAACCCGCTTCTCTCTTTGCGTAATGTGTGTCACAGTTAGGACACTACTACTATCGTGGAATCTGCAAGGGAGCTTAGGTCACTTGTCACGCTTGGGTGACCTGTGGCATGTCAAACTGTGTCACTCCCAGCTGATTGCTCAGGAAGGCGTTGAAATCTGTAACAAGAGGCTTTCACAGATGCCCGCAGGTGACCTCGAACAGTGTCAGCGCCCGAGAACCATCCAGTGGGTTGAAAATGAATCTTATTCTTTGATCTGATCAGAAAGGCTTGGCAGCCAAGTTGTTATTGCAGTGGTTCTCAACCAAAATATCGCGTTCCCAACATTGAGATTTGCCAGTCAAAATTTCAGAAATTACCCGGATTTAAATGTCATCAAATTTTATATGATCAATATTGGATTTTATTTTTAATTTAAATATTTAATGACAAGAGTTTTTTATGATAAAATTTAGAACTGTTGAGTCCTACAAAATTTCTCTTTAAAAACATATTTACTCAAATGTCTTGCAAGGTGCCACAGAAAGGGTGTTGGTAAATTGAAATGTGAGTTTAGCTATCAATAATTTTGGAATGTATTGTCTGTGTTGAATGTTCAGTCTGTGTTGAATGTCTGTGTTGAATGTACTGTCTGTGTTGAATGTACAGCCTGTGTTGAATGTACTGTCTGTGTTGAATGTACAGCCTGTGTTGAATGTACTGTCTGTGTTGAATGTACTGTCTGTGTTGAATGTACTGTCTGTGTTGAATGTACTGTCTGTGTTGAATGTACAGCCTGTGTAGTATGTACTGCCTGTGTTGAATGTACTGTCTGTGTTGAATGTACTGTCTGTGTTGAATGTACTGTCTGTGTTGAATGTACTGTCTGTGTTGAATGTACAGCCTGTGTTGAATGTACAGCCTGTGTTGAATGTACTGTCTGTGTTGAATGGACTGTCTGTGTTGAATGTAATGTCTGTGTTGAATGTACTGCATGTGTTGAATGTACTGTCTGTGTTGAATGTACTGTCTGTGTTGAATGTACTGTCTGTGTTGAATGTACTGTCTGTGTTGAATGTAATGTCTGTGTTGAATGTACTGCATGTGTTGAATGTACTGTCTGTGTTGAATGTACAGCCTGTGTTGAATATACTGTCTGTGTTGAATGCACTGTCTGTGTTGAATGTACTGTCTGTGTTGAATGTACTGTCTGTGTCGTGACATTTGTCTATGGCGGTTCTCAGCTTATTATGAATGCTATCTTCAAAAATTCTGTACACTGCTGTGACAAGGAGCTTTATGTTTACCTTATCAGAACTGTAGTAGGCGTGGTCGTCTTATTGAAGTTATTAGCGTGCTCACCCTATCAGCCTATGGGCGTGTACACCCTGTGAGATTAATAGGCGTGGTCATAGCATTGATGTCGACCCGGCTGTCATTTTCAAGTGTTCATATTTGTTATAGCATCAGCACAACTCATTTAGCACCAGCACTACTCATATTAGCACCACCACAACTCATGTTGGCACCAGCACAACTCATATTAGCACCATCACAACTCATGTTGGCACCAGCACAACTCATATTAGCACCAGCACAACTCATGTTGGCACCAGCACAACTCATGTTGGCACCAGCACAACTCATGTTGGCACCAGCACAACTCATGTTGGCACCAGCACAACTCATGTTAGCACCAGCACAACTCATGTTGGCATCAGCACAGCTCATGTTGGCACCAGCACAGCTCATCTCACTCTCGGTTGTAAAATGGTCCAGGTTGTGTGGTGTTATATATTGTTTAATTTCGATGAGTTATTTTTAATTAAGCTCTGTCCTGTAGAGAATTCGTTTAGAGTTTAGGAATTATGCTCGGACTTTGTCAAGACGAAATTTTCTTGAAGTGAAACAAAAAGTATCTTTAAGTTTCGCTCATGATTTGAAATGCTCCAAATAATCGAGAATGTTCATTATTTAGTGTGTTCGATGACATTTTGTATAAACATAAGTTCAGCACAATTGTTGAGGTTTTGGACATATTTTCTCCTTGTTGAACTTTTGTATTTTCAGGTTTACATTCGAATTTCCTAAGTCACTTCAACTCGTGGCTTGAGTTAAATTATTTGATTGAACCTTAACCCTTTACATTTTAAATAAAAGAGAAAAATGATCCCATTAATAAAGTGTGAATGTATTTGATAGCAGCACTGAACCATTTACGCGAAGTCTATGTCTCTGTCGGATGTCTAAGAAGCTTTCTATTCTCTGCTCTATCGGTCTGTTACTCCTCGCCGCCCCCATACATCATTTGAGTAGTAGAAGAGTTGGGAGTGCCCGTTTAGAAAGTTGTGAGGACCCTTGTTTGTGTTCGCGTGAGTTACGTATAGATGTCGTCCCCATCCTTGTAACAACACAGTAGCATGCCGCGACCTTTGACATGTTATTAAAGGTTGCATTTGTATGTTGGGGAATTTATATAGTTATCAAACATTTATTCATTTTTAAGTATATTACAATTGTATGTTTCCAACCCACAATGGTGTTATTGAATATAAACCTTTTTCCCCCCTTATACACCCGGGTATGTTGTGAAACGAAAAATTCGATTTGTGTATATCTTGTTTATCGATAATTTTTTTTATCGGATAAATTATTTATTGTATACTTTTTTTTATAAAATTTTTTTTTTTTTAAAAATCAGATTACTCTTTTGTGTGGATACCCTGTTTTAAGGATAATTTGTTTATTGCATACCTTGTTCATCGCAAATGTTTTTTATCAGATACATTTCTTGGTCGCCTACGAACATCGTCGCCGTAATAATAATGAGATTGAGAAAACCAGAAAAGGTTGAATATAACAATCTTCTGTATAGATGGAGGGTTTTGTAATTAGGGATGTGACGGAGCTGATGAAAATCCGCATCCGGCGGATTCGGATTTGGCAAACATAAATCCGTCGGATTCGAATGCGGATGCGGATTTGGTCAACACTTGGCTAAAAAAGGGAGTATACCAAGGTGTCAGTCCCATGCCCCCCATAACAAGAAGGATTTTTAATCACAAAAATAAGTAATTAAAAAACAATGCATATTGCAGTTTAAAAAGATAAACAGAATGAATGAATTTAATTCCACCAATGTAATTTGAACCTAAATTTAAAAAAAAAACGCTTAAAATCAAGTAAAAAATTAAAACAATTTGACAAACAACATTTAGATCTAGCGAAATTAAAAACTAAGTTCTTAAAATTGGAGAGTTGTGAGTGTCTTAAACAAAATTAAAGCTCTCAGTTTATTGTTTTTAATGTTAGAATAAGTTGTACTGGTGTATGTATGTACTGTACATGTTATTAACCATTACTATATAAATATATTTTCAGGTAAACACAAACAAAAACGCTATTATATATCCATTCATATTTATTCCAAGGTTTAGAAAACTCGGACGAAAACAATTTCGTGAGAGGGGTGTATCTAAAATACGTTCATGATTAAATACGACGTCTAATCTATGGACAGCTAGCTGAGTAAGAGTCCAGGAGTTTAGTTTTATCTGTTTTCTTTATTTCGGGCCTTCGAAAGTCTCTAGGTTTTTTAATTTTAGTTACGATTTCTACGGCCGTGTTTCATCTGAAAACGGTAAATTTTCAAATTCGAATCCGACGGATTTTTTTAAAAAATCCGTCGGATTCGAATCTGCTCAAAAAACGTTGAAGTTCGAATGTCGTCGAATTCGAACTTCGTCACAACCCTATTTGTAATAGATAATAATCTTCTGTATAGATGGAGGGTTTGTAATAGATAACAATCTTAAACTTAGAAAATACATTTTATCCGGAACCGGTGTGTTTGGTAGATAAAGTTAAATCATGTTTCCATTCAACACAGTAAATCAAATTATTATTTTTTCTTTCTTATTACAGAGTCTGGATCAAGTGACACCATCTATTTCCACCCATTTCAGTGTCAGGAAACTTTGGTAATTTGCCAAAACAAATTTTGAGCTTTTAAAATCGAACTAAGCTAAATATAGACTGACGTCATCTCATCAAGCACATCACGTAATTCTAAGAAGCTGATAATCGTTGTTAGATCTTGAATCTTGAATTTAAAAACACAGGGGCAGCGACTCTCATGGAAAGGAGCTGAGAAAATATGACCACAGGCAATGACGTCATATAGTCATTATCGTCCAACAAGCTATCAACACGCCGGCGGTAATCATGCCGGGGATTTAGCCTAATGATTCTGGTGCTAAGCAAACGGATTAAGCAAACTACAACCGCTCATCAACGTCTGACTTGAGACGGCGTTCGTGCCGCTCGTGTTCGTACCGTCTGTGTTCGTGCCGTCTGTGTTCAATCATGACACTGTAAGAGCAGCAGTGGAGAAGGTTGTCAATCACAGGGATATGCCATGTGGAAAGTCCGTGGAATGAATCCATCTAAAGGTAATCACGCTGTTTGTTGTCAATAGGATTGGAGAGTTCTGTCTGCGGGATAATATTTTCAGTGAAATGATATGAGATTAGAGATTTTTTTTTTTTGGTTGTTGTTAAAAGTGGTTTGAAAGAGGGCGTGGGCTGGGGGACGAGAGCTCGTCTCACGCTGCTATTAAAGAGAGTGATACTAGAACAAAGCGGTTACAGAAAATTGTTACCTGGGAACTAGGGCTGTTAGTATTGTTGAAAAACGGTGCCTAGGTAACCGCCCGAAATTTGAACAGGTACCCGGGTTGCCCGTTCAAATACCTCACAATTATCGCCTTCATGCCCGCTATTAGCCGTTTATTATTATTATTATTTTATTTTTTTAAATTATTTTTTTTGGTGTTTATTATGGAAATGCAAACTTAGATGTAATGAGTCAGCGATGTGAGAATGATGACAATGAAATACTACTTTAGTATAGTGGTGTAAAAACAATGAGCAGATGGGTCCTGAAGTGATTTTTTTTGGGGTGGGGGGGGGGGGGGAGGTGCTCAACAAAGTCTTATACAGATAAAGGGTGGTAATCGTATGATGACATGACGGGTTATTTCTAATTCATAGCTGACAACTGTTGTAATTAATAAAACTTTCAGGAATCTTCACCTACTGAGTGGACCCATCATCCTGCATTTATTATTATATTTTAGTGAAGGCCATTCAACCGTTGAAATATTATGATTTTTTTTTAAACGAGGAATATAGCAGGTGTTTGGTTTTTTAAAAGAGTATAGTGGAAATATGAGTCGAGACATGTGTGGGTGGTTGGGGGGTAGGTAAACAACATTGGCTCGTCTCAATCAGTAACAAAGATGTGCGGCGTATTTCAAGGCCAACGTCATTTATAGGCTTTCCTTGTTTTCGGCGTTGTTTTCTATTTTCCTTACTTGAACAATTCAAAGAACCAAAACCTTTTTGTTATAAATGATTTTTGTTTTATGTTCCAGAAAACAAAAGTGTATCAAAATATATTGTATTTGGTCGGGACCGTGTTTTAAAGCGTGTTAATGTTAAATTATTTCACATTATATATTTGAAACGAAAAGATTTAATTTGATAAATTATACGCGAGCCGAAACGTAAACACGAAAGAGCAGCAGGTCGACCACTGTTGGTATAGACATTACAGTAACATTTCACGGGTACCCAGGCAATTTTAATACCCGGGTAATTGCTCGGCAACGGGCACCCGTTGACAGTCCTACCTGAGAACACAAACAGTCTCGAAGAGCAAAATAAATATATGTATGGCTTTTGATCTGGAAAGTATAACTCGAATGGTTTTTAATGAACTAATAGCATGAAATTGATGTAAAACTAGCTGATATTTCATTGGGGAGGGGATAGCCATTAATTATTATAAAGGACTAGATACGACCCGCGACGTAGCATACGACACAGATTTGCACATAGATAGTGCAAATACAAAAAGGGGGGAGTGCGGACAAAAACTACAGTTCGAAGAAACCAGAACAACGCAAGTGAACGTAAGGGAAGAACCGCAAACGGCATCGTCGGTCTCGAGACTGCGGTTAGCTATATGCACAACCCTCACTTGCCAACCATAAACTGTCATTGGTAGACCCTAGCGGGGGGGGGGGTGTCATTCGGCATGCTTATTTTCTCGCGTCTTGTGCTTGTCATAATTTTTGGTGAATTATACATAGATAATTTTTCCAGAAATATGTGACCGATAGAAAAAGTTACCTTAAGCAGGATTTGGTATAACATTGAATGAAGTGTTGTTTTCATGAAATATATGCGAAGCCGTAGCCACTTTCGCAAAAAAGGGGGGAAAGAAGAAAGGGGGACAAATAGCAGCACGAAGAAATCAGAACCGATACAAATAAACTGAATTGGTAAAATTTGTAAAAGAGTGAGCTAAGCGATTTTTCCGTGAAATACATTTACATGGGAAGCAGTGGCAGTGGTCATGTTCGCAAAGAAAGGGGGAAAAGAATAGGCACAAACACAAACATTAAAAAAAACTTAAAAATAAACTTTCCAATGGGTCTTTAACTCAGGACCTTCCGCGTGTTAAGCGGATGTGATAACCACTACTCTGTGAAACAATTTTTCTACTGTCAAGGAGCAACGCATGTCAACGCAAGAAGCATTTGTTGGTCTCGAGACATGCCCCTCCTACACCATTTTCGCTTGCCAACCATAAACTGTGATTGGTCAACTCCTTCGAGGGTCATTCGTAATGCTCATTTGCTCACGGATTGTTCTTGTTCTGGTTAATTATATATATACATAGAGATATTATTGATAACTAACAATCAATCATTTTCTGTCGCCTTCCAGCAAGCCGCAACGAATTTGCGAATTGAATGAACCCGATACCCTTTTAGATGTTATTTGTGTGCCCCTAATTGTTTCCTTTACTTTGAAATCCGTTACACCGTAAGTTTGGATAAAGCTGTACCAGGAGATGAACTCAATCATCGGTTTTAAGTAAATAAACTGAGAGCCGTTGTCCACCTGTAGACTTGATAAATGTGTCGCCTTAGAAGAAGATCAGTAAAGTTTATTTTAAGGAAGTAATGACATTTCTTCAAACTTTGCAAGGTCATAGCACCCTAAGATTACCTCCCTGCAGCTGTGCGAATGCTACAAGAAAAATATCGCATGGAATTGTTTTGGGAGGTTGACTTATGCAACAAAAGCAGAATGTAAGAAAACCGGAAAGATACAATTAGAAATATAACGTTTTGGCCTACCGAACTTCAATACATCTTATCTTATATGCTACAGACGCTCCTTCTGTACAGAAGATTATTCCGTACTACGTATATCTATGGTTTGTGTTGAGTCCTGTATTATTATTAGAGAATTTATTATGAATCCTAAGTATTTTGCATCATTAGTTGTTGAGTAAATAAAATATAAAAAGACATAAAAGTAACCTCATATATACACATACATGTTACCTAACTACTGTCCGGTAAATCAAATGTGTGGATATTGCATATTTTAAATTTCGATTGTCTTGTAAATGAAACTGTTATATATTACAGATTCCTTACCTATACTGTGTTAAACACTTCTGGTACAGCTTTTAATGGTTCGTTCTGATCAATAAAGTGTTTATTCAGGTTACTTTAACATTTAAAATAGAATAAGCGTTCTGGTACTCACACTTATCTTTTGCAAATTCGTGCGACTTCGATTATTTTAAATACATTTCTTCATGTGTATACTCTTATTATTTATTTTTATTAGGTTAGTATTTGATTGAGACTAAACAATTGAATCGATTATTAATTAACAATACTGATTTTACTTTTAATATGCATTGAAGCATACAATTATAATTCAACCATTGAGCTTTAGCTGTTCCGGCATTGGAAAAATAGCGACGTTAAAAATACCTTTAAATTAAATTAATCGTTGAATTTCTTTTTTAAAAGTGTATCCAAATCTTTCTTTCGTTATAAAACATAATAATTATTAATTTTTTAATTTAATTAGTGTAAAAGTGTGTCGAATTAAAGGGACAATATCTCTGTTGCCTTCAACTTCAAAACAACGAAATGCATGTTGACATTTATAATTATTTCATTGGGCCCTTGACAACACCATACATTTCACGGCTCTATATGCCAAGATCAATAGTCAATCAGTAGCTGATGGAGACAGCTACGGGGAATAAGGGGGGGCTGGCCGCCTGAAGCAAGAAGTAGTTTCGAGAGTAATCAATGAGTTATTTGAGGGAAGGGAATACTTACATGAAACAAGAGGCATGTTGTGTTTGTAATTAGGTTTGTGTCATGTTGTTAGGTTTGTGTCATGTTGTTAGGTTTGTGTCAGGTTGTTAGGTTTGTGTCTTGTTGTTAGGTTTGTGTCATGTTGTGAGGTTTGTGTCAGGTTGTGAGGTTTGTGTCAGGTTGTTAGGTTTGTGTCAGGTTGTTAGGTTTGTGTCAGGTTTTAGGTTTGTGTCATGTTGTTAGGTTTGTGTCATGTTGTTAGGTTTGTGTCATGTTGTTAGATTTGTGTCAGGTTGTTAGGTTTGTGTCTTGTTGTTAGGTTTGTGTCAGGTTGTTAGGTTTGAGTCAGGTTGTTAGGTTTGTGTCTTGTTGTTAGGTTGTGTCAGGTTGTGATGTTTGTGTCAGGTGGTTAGGTTTGTGTCAGGTTGTTAGGTTTGTGTCATGTTGTTAGGTTTGTGTCGTGTTGTTGGGTTGTGTCAGGTTGTGAGGTTTGTGTATGATTGATAAACTTCATGTCCCGATGTAAAGTTTGTTAATGACTGTGAAGTTTTCGCCACAGTGTTAAGAGTATTGTGATTTTGAAAATTCGTGTCAGCTGTGTTATTTCGTTTTTTTATAAAGTTATTTTCTATTTAAACTTTCTTTAATCGCTGAGATTATCATACAGCTGAGATTATCATACACATCTTTATTGAAGCAATATAAAAAAAAATTGCCCCTCGGACTTCTGACGACTTTAGAACTCACTCATTGAAGAGTTGATGGCTTGACAACTAGACCAAAGTTTGAGACTATTGTTTCGTTTCCTAGATACTATTCTTTTTTTTTTTTTTCAAGCTTGCATTTTAAAAAATAGTTATAAATAGTAAAGTTATTCTATTTTTAATTTAAAAAGACGACAATCTACAAGCTTAATGTTGAGTTTCTAGCAGATACATCGGTCGCTAGGACATGTAAATACTTTTGTCTAATAGGATCGTCCTAGACCAATAGACGGACCGTAATACAAACGATCTAGGTATTAATCTTCACTTTCGACCGTTCCCTTTTATATCTTCGTTTGTAAAATTTAAAAAAAAAAGTAATTACAAAATAAAATTCATCCCGGTCGTCAACAGCACAACTTATTTAAAGTCTTCACGGAGATTTCATGTGTGCAAAGTCGCTAGCAATAAATAGAAACATATTTGAAAATCATTAAACCTTGCGGATGTTAGAGACGATGATGCAATGATGTAAGGAAGGATTGTGTGTAATTATGTGTGTAATTAAATAAAAGCGTTAGGAGTAAGTAGATGTTTCAAGTAGTGGATGTCTTAACACTGTAGGAAATGAAGAGACGCGCTGTTTTGTTTATTTCGCTGAATAAACAGTAGCCACTTTAAACAAAGAAAATAACTATGGAGGGGAGGGATATATGCAATGATTCAGGGAGGGGGGTGAGGCTAAAATTAGTTATTTTCTTAATATTTGTCTCGTGGAAATCTAGAATTGTGATCCTTGTTTTAGACTAGTCGATGGGACAGGAAGAGGAAACGTTATTGTTAGAGATGAGTTCCGGTCTGGAATGTGCCGTGTCAGATAGTGAGTAATGTCTCTTGTAGACGTTCGATTATCTTGACATCACTTGAAACAAGACATCTATGTGAATCCATTCGTTCAATCTGATACGGACAGTTTCTCTGTTAAATGCATGGGGTTTTTTGTAGTGAGATTATTTTTCAGCTGTGTTGACTACAACCAGCCTGAGTCAGAGATTGTAGTCTTGATAAAATATAAAAATTAAGAACTTTTCCTATGTTGACAAACACAAGGACGTGTGTTGAGACAAATATTCCCTGTAAGGTTCGTAACGGCGTGTTCAAAATAAAAAAAAAACTCATTTGGAATGTTGCAAAGTATCAATTTTTTAAGTAATTTATATATATATATATATATATATTGCTGCGCGGTTATTCTAAACTACTGCGCGTTGTCGATTAGATAAACGCGTTGCTGCGCAGCTTAAGGGGGGCATTGTTGAGATCCAGCATTCATTTCTGAGTCGAGTAAATGTATGGGAATTAGACCTCCATCAACACGTTATTAGTTCATGAGATGTTACTATAAATACACCTGTGAGTGGGCAGCTAGTAAAAGCCTGGTATTGTCTCACATAAGGCAAGATCAGGGGACAGCAACGGAATTTCCTTTCTGGGAGAACGGCTCAAGGCGGGAAAACACCCAAGGGTACAGACAAGTATCACACGCGCGTCTGGGCACTTAATGAAACTTACTGTTGCGGCCCGTAACTCCTGATGCTGGAGTGATTCACCCTGGAATAATACCTCCCGCCCCCCCCCATTTCCCATAGCTGTTGTTTCTGTGGGAGAGCTCTCGGAGAACGTCATCAAACGTTTTCCCATCGGGGGATAAATAGCACCATGTAGTACGCCATCATTATAAGTAGAATCTAGCAATACGTCAAGACTGCGGACATATGAATAACATACATGTATGCGTCTAGATGTCGAAAATCGAAGTGTGACAAGACAATGTTGAAGCGACATTAACCGAACACTTCGATGCCATCAGTCCTCAAAATATTTAACACAATGATCCCAATAAGGTGGTTTGTCCTCAGACCCCTCCCAAGTGATTTTAACGAATATATGAACGTATTGATTCGATACGATCGATGCCCTTAGAGTGCGCATGTTCAAGGGGAGCTGAGTGTTGTATTAAATATGTCATTTAAACGTTGGTCCAACACAGATGACTAAGATAACAAACCCCCGTGAACAAATAGCGAGAACGGCCACTTGTGTTTTATTGATTGACCTATTGAATCACCTTGTTATAACTCTAGTCAAGGTCTGTGAGGTTGATACAGACTTGGGCTATTTGGGGTTAAACCGTGTAGGATACTTTAACTTTGGCCGCTCGAATAAGAAAGTCGGTGTTGGAGGCAGGCAGGATGTACGAGAAGTTGTCGTATATTGGTTGTCAGTTCTGTGGGTTAGGGGCCGTCCATAAAGTACGTCGCGCTCCAGAGGAGGGAGGGGTGTAAGAAAGTGTGACAGGCGGTAGGGGGGTGTCCGGCCATGTGTGACGCCACGGTGTTTTAAGGTAAAATTTAATTATTTGTTTAATAAAAATATATATTTTTGTACGAAAGTGTGACGTACTTTAGGGGGGGGGATCCCCGCGACTTGTGACAGTTTGTGACATGGGGAGTCAAAAATAGCGTGATGTACTTTATGAACGGCCCCTTAGTGAAATAATTGTTTTTATTAAGTAATGTTTGGATAAATATATGCCGCTAGGGGAGTCGGTGTTTGATGCACTAGGGGAGTCGGTGTTTGTAGCGCTAGGGGAGTCGGTGTTTGATGCACTAGGGGAGTCGGTGTTTGATGCACTAGGGGAGTCGGTGTTTGTGCCGCTACGGGAGTCGGTGTTTGTGATGCTTGGGGACTCGGTGTTTGTGGCGCTAGGGGAGTCGGTGTTTGTGCCGCTAGGAGAGTCGGTGTTTGTGGCGCTATGGGAGTGGGTGTTTGTGGCGCTATGGGACTCGGTGTTTGTGGCGCTAGGGGAGTGGGTGTTTGTGCCGCTACGGTAGTCGGTGTTTGTGGCGCTAGGGGATAAGTTGTTTGGGGCGCTAGGGGGGTCGGTGTTTGTGACGCTTGGGGAGTCGGTGTTTGTGGTGCTAGGGGGGTCGGTGTTTGTTGCGCTAGTGGAGTCGGTGTTTCTGGCGCTAGGGGGGGGTCGGTGTTTGTTGCGCTAGTGGAGTCGGTCTTTGTGGCGCTAGGGGAGTGAGTGTTTGAGCGCTATAGGAGTCGGTGTTTGTGGCGCTAGGGGAGTGGGTGTTTGATGCGCTAGGGGATAGGGTGTTTGTGGAGCTAGGGGAGTCGGTGTTTGTGGCGCTAGGGGAGTCGGTGTTTGTGGCGCTAGGGGAGTCGGTGTTTGTGGCGCTAGGGGAGTCGGTGTTTGTGGAGCTAGGGGAGTCGGTGTTTGTGGCGCTAGGGGAGTCGGTGTTTGTGGCGCTAGGGGAGTCGGTGTTTGATGCGCTAGGGGAGTCGGTGTTTGTGGCGCAAGGGAGCCATTCATTGCCTGGTACGCCAGGGGAGACAATGCTTCTGATGCTAGGGGGTCATTGTCTGCGACGCAAGGGAGTCTGTGAAACTTGGGAGTCAGTGTATGCGTTTAAGTGTTCAATTTGATTTGTTAGAACACTTCAGATCAAGGATTTGTTGTCCAGTCATGCCCTCAAATGGTTTTGGAACAATTATATTCTCATATTGTGCATTCCTTAATATAGGCAAACAAAAGTATTTTGGGAAGACCTTTGACCTGCACATGAATTATTTTTTTAGATAAGTGTTCATTTTTAATTATCTCCAAAAATAAATGCATGCAGTGGCCAACATAAAAGCCGCTAAAAATAAAATGAAAATTGTTGAATTATTTTGTGTTTATGTAGAACGTATGTTGATTTAATCAAAGGTACTTATTTACAACTTCCTGTTTGGCTAATCAGTAAAGAACTTTCAAAACTGTCAAGTTTTGATCTTTCTCTATTTCATTTCAACTTCCAACCTTGAATAAAACTGAAAAGTTAACCAGCCGCATTATTCATGTTTGTTTAATTAGCTCTACTGCATATAAATAATTTTTTACCGATTGAAAATGTATCGCTTTATTAATCTTTGCTATTGAATAACATGAATACATTAACGCGAGAACCTATTGTGTATGTCATCAAGAATTCAGCAAGCTGTAGCAATTAAGGATTAAACACGGCTGATTTTGAAAAAGATTTATGGCTCAAAAGAGTGTTTCTATTTTTTTTTAAACTTCAAAAAGGAAATTTTAATCATTTAATCCGTTATTAAACGACTTTAAAAATAATTGATTTATTTTTTTCTAACCGCTCACACCGCGTCAACTTATCAAGCGAATTCTTAATTTGCATTTGTTTATTGTTCAATGTGTTTTACATCGTTATATCTTTACATTGGCTTTGACCGATATGTTTGCTAATTTTTAAGGATTAATCGGTAAGCAAATCAATCAACTTTAAATTTGCATTTTAGTTAGAAACTTTTTATGCTTTGATCACCTTTCATGTTCAGTGGCAAAAATATTTTTAGTGCACTTTAAGTTGTCCTCCCAGACATTGTAATCTTTAAGACCAACTCTATTTCACATTATCTGTCAAATTGAGGGGCTTGTCACAGGTTCCCTCGTGACTTACGAAAATTTGAAGATACGAACTTAGTCAGGGTAACTAAAAAAACGAAAGGAAAAAAAAACACGTCTGTAAGTGTAAGGAAAGCGTATGTATACTTGAAAAACAATATAAAAATACTTTTTTGTGTATATTTAACGATCATTCAAATTAGTTTTTTTTTTAGTAAATATTTCGTAAAACACACACCATAACACTCCACTTTGAGCTATGACTTAATTTCCAAGTCAAGTTGATGATCTTTTTGCCTGTAGTTTAAGACAGTTGTCAGATCACTAAATATCTTGAAAGCGCTGTTAAGCGTATTGTAAGAAAGTAGAAACTTTGCTGAATCATTATATATGCTCTTACTAAAGATTAAATAGAATATAACATTAAGACAGACCATAGAAGTGAGAAACTTTTTACGTCAATATATAACCCACTTGTGTTGAGGAAAAGATTTTGAATATTGTAGAAAACATTACCAACATATGAATGTTTTACGACATACTACATATTTAATAATGCTCGGAAAGTCTATTATAAAACTTTAAACCTGCAAAGACATTTAATGAATTTTTGCCATTTTAAACCAAAACAAATATTTCCAGTAAGTGTTGACATTTTTCTGCACGTAACCATTTAAATTTCAAAAATTGTAAAGTAAACAATGCAACTCGTTATCGTCCTTGCCGTCTAACAAAACAATTATTGTTTAACCAGCAAGAGAAGGATCTATTTCAAAAATTGATTTAAAAAGCATATAGAATCTATTATATTTCTGCAATTAAGACTTAGAGACACGCTTTGAAAGATTAGAGAGATTTCGTTAAAGTTAAAGATAAGTTATGTGTTTCAATAGATTAGCGAAATGATGTAAGAGATTAGGAAGTGTTATAATAAGTTTATTGGGCACGTAAAAGATTAGATACTTTCTGTAAGAGATTATGTACTTAAATAAGAGATACAGACCTTCTTTAAGAGATTAAGAACGTCAAAAGATTTTAAAATCGTGATGTCATGGATTTGAGGGGTTCACAAGAGGTTTAGAGAATTCCTGTAAGAGATTAGTGACGTTCTGTAAGAGATTAGAGATTTGCTGTAAAAGATCAGAAAGTATAAGAGATTACAGACTAGCTGCAATAGGTTACAGACAAGTTTTGAGAGGTCAGAGACAAGCTGTAACAGATTAGAGACAAGTTGTAAGAGGTCAGAGACAAGCTGTAAGAGGTTAGAGACAAGCTGTAACAGGTTAGAGACAAGTTGTAAGAGGTCAGAGACAAGCTGTAAGAGATTAGAGACAAGTTGTAACAGGTTAGAGACAAGTTGTAAGAGGTCAGAGACAAGCTGTAAGAGGTTAGAGACAAGCTGTAACAGGTTAGAGACAAGTTGTAAGAGGTCAGAGACAAGCTGTAAGAGATTAGAGACAAGTTGTAAGAGGTCAGAGACAAGCTGTAACAGGTTAGAGACTAGTTGTAAGAGGTTAGAGACAAGCTGTAAGAGGTTAGAGACAAGCTGTAACAGGTTAGAGACAAGTTGTAAGAGGTCAGAGACAAGCTGTAAGAGGTTAGAGACAAGTTGTAAGAGGTCAGAGACAAGTTGTAAGAGGTTAGAGGCTAGTTGTAAGAGGTTACAGACAAGTTGTAAGAGGTTACAGACAAGTTGTAAGAGGTTACAGACAAGTTGTAAGAGGTTACAGACAAGTTGTAAGAGGTTAGAGACAAGTTGTAAGAGGTTAGAGACTAGTTGTAAGAGGTTAGAGAGTATTTATAAGAGGTTAGAGACAAGTTGTAAGAGTTTAGAGATTAGCTGTATGACCACTAGATGTTAAAGAAGTGCGATGCTATGTAAATGAATACCCCGTGTTGCACCAATCATCTCCGATATGTGGAGTTGTGAAATAATGTTGAATGTAAACTGACTTAAATGGAATCATGTGACTGCTGAAGATACGGGGCAATAAATGTGTTATGTTGGGGTTAGAAGTTTACTTGAAACAAAATAACACAACGAACAGTACATGTGTTTCCTGTCGTTGTCGACACATTTCAAATGTCAGTTTAAAAAACCTTGATGACCTGTTCCACCGTTTGAGAATCTAAGATAAATTAGTCCTAAAGGTCTTGAAATAACTGTTGACTACACACGTTCATTCAGTCGAAATTTGTTACGTCCATTTAATCATTTAATAAAGAGTACTCCGTGTTATTTCCCCTTACATCATTGCTCATCTCCCCTGTGACGACCTCGTATGAACGCTATTCCCTTCCAGGCAGTAACTCTAGATGATTTGGGTCCTCGGTGCATCGCTCAATCACAAAACTGAACAGCCACCCTGTCCACTCCAAGGTTTCCTGGCCCTGGTCTCACAAACAATAGTGAGAGCCCAGTTATAGAGGCGAGGTCAGCTCAATAATTGTGGCTAGTTCTGGCTTACCTAGTTGTTTTTTTTTCTTTCCCAGAAAGCTCAACGAGGAAGACATCTGATACAATATGATTACAAAAAAATCTGAGCAGCGAGCGTTGATTACAAAATATGATTGAATCCTCCAATCCGTTTGTCTAGGTCATGTTTCTCGAAGACTTATAAGCATTACTTGCTTCTATAATAATCAGTCGTTGCTCAGTAACATGTGTAACCTTAACTTGTGCTCATTGACAAATATTTCAAATATAAAATTCACATGTGATCATTGTCATATATAAACTTCTCTTTGGCGTATGTGTGTGTGTCCCCCATAACCTTGTGGCCGTAGAGGTTCTTATGTTTCCATTAGAACTTCCTCAGGTCTTGGTGGACCTTGGAGGCGCCCATCTCCTCTCCAGGTCAGTGGATGACTTTTTAGCGATAGTCATTCATCATTTTTATTGTTGCTAGTGTGCTGCTTTTCCTGGCTTGTTCAGGTGACCCATCCACGCTCGTAGACCAAACGAGGAGAAGGAAGATTTGTATTTGTTCTTGCACATGGAAAAGAAAGGTTTTATTCCTGGGTCTGGGTGCTGTATTTGACTATTGTTACGATGTATTTTCAAGTTAGAATTTAATACGTTATGTTGTACCACTACTTTTATATAAGTTCTTGTAACCTGTAGTACACGTTGAATTAATAATTCAGCTTGTTTGGTTAACTTTGTTTAGCCATTTTTCATTCTAAATTCTAACGATACTGTTGGTGAAGGTGTTCGCATGGGTCAATAGTGTATTTAATAGTGTTCAATAGTTTAATAGCATGTAATAGTACACACGTGCATAAAGAATAAAATAATAAAAAGAAGGGATGATGTGTGGGGTACCGTTAGACCATGAGACACAAGACATCTGAACACAGTGCTTGCAGTGGGGTACCGTTAGACCATGAGACACAAGACATCTGAACACAGTGCTTGCAGTGGGGTACCGTTAGACCATGAGACACAAAACATCTGAACACACTGCTTGCAGTGGGGTACCGTTAGACCATGAGACACAAGACATCTGAATACAGTGCTTGCAGTGGGGTACCGTTAGACCATGAGACACAAAACATCTGAACACAGTGCTTGCAGTGGGGTACCGTTAGACCATGAGACACAAGACACCTGAACACAGTGCTTGCAGTGGGGTACCGTTAGACCATGAGACACAAGACACCTGAACACAGTGCTTGCACAACAGAAGCCAAGTGTTGGTGGTGATCGATGCTCCTCACGGCCCGTTGCCTACTTGGATAATGACCGAAAGTATCGCCATGCTTAGTTACTGTTCCGGTTCAGAGCGACATATTACAAACAGGGTCTCCGTGGGTGTTTAGAGTCCATTCATTAGTTTTATATCATTTTAACGATTTATTTTGATTTTTGGGGAGTTATTCTAAGTGACTTTTTAAAATAGCTTTATGTTTTTAGGGCTAGGGTCGACCATACGAAGACTTAACTGGCCACTTGAAGTTCATCCTTAGCTGACCACTTGAAGTTCATCCTTAACTGACCTCTTGAAGTTCATCCTTAGCTGACCTCTTGACACTTTATGGTTAATAAAATACATGACCGTTAGGTTATCTATTCATAATGTCCTTTATCTATATGCCTATAGAATGAGTAAAAAAAACTTCATCTTGAAACATGGTTTTGTTTGTAAGTAGAATGGCGTGAGAATAAGTTTGTGATACATAGGAGAACTGTGAGGCACAACACTGGATGATTTCTGGCTGCGTGTTGGCCACATTAAGTTAGAGGACAAATACCCCCCTACCAGCTTCACCAAACAAAGAACCGTAGAAATGGTTCATATGATTTTTTTCACGTTTAAAAATGTTCACAAGTGTTTAAATGATACAGTGGAAATGGAAATTTAACACTTCTATTAGTTTGTTTTGTTAGTAAAAGAAGTAACATCCCAGTTTTTAAGAAACGTTGTCAAAAATATTTCGACGATAAAATACATTTAACATTGAAGAAGGTTTAAAGATAGATGTAATGTTTGTAACATCTTTGGCTTCCATCATTCTCAAGTAGACTTTGGGGTAAAGTAAAGGGGGGGGGGAGACTGAAGTACACGTAGTGCAATGTTAGGAAGAAGAAGGCCTCTACATATATAATGACATGTTCAGACTTTACGTTTCTGCAGCACATGACATTTATCTACATTATTAATCTCATAAGACGGGAGAGGGGGAGGGGGGATAAGCGAACGAGAGTCGGCGCAGCGTTATTTGACTCGCTAATTAACGGCTGGTTGTTAGACAGCAGCCCAGCCAGTCAAACTCACCTTATCTGATAACCTGAAAATATTATCCCAGTGATGGATCCATGTATCCCTGCGATGGGTCTCTGTACTCTAGCAATGGGTCCCTGTACTCTAGCAATGGGTCTCTGTACTCTAGCAATGGGTCTCTGTACTCTAGCAATGGGTCTCTGTACTCTAGCAATGGGTCTCTGTACTCTAGCAATAGGTCTCTGTACTCTAGCAATGGGTCCCTGTACTCTAGCAATGGGTCTATGTACTATAGCAATGGGTCCCTGCACTCTAGCAATGGGCTCCTGCACTCTAGCAATGGGTCCCTGTACTCTAGCAATGGGTCTCTGTACTCTAGCAATGGGTCTCTGTACTCTAGCAATGGGTCCCTGTACTCTAGCAATGGGTCCCTGTACTCTAGCAATGGGTCTCTGTACTCCAGGAATAGGTCTCTGTACTCCAGCAATAGGTCCCTGTACTCCAGCAATGGGTCCCTGTACTCTAGCAATGGGTCTCTGTACTCTAGCAATGGGTCTCTGTACTCCAGCAATGGGTCCCTGTACTCCAGCAATGGGTCTCTGTACTCTAGCAATGGGTCTCTGTACTCCAGCAATGGGTCTCTGTACTCTAGCAATGGGTCCCTGTACTCTAGCAATGGGTCTATGTACTCTAGCAATGGGTCCCTGCACTCTAGCAATGGGCTCCTGTACTCTAGCAATGGGCTCTTGTACTCTAGCAATGGGTCCCTGTACTCTAGCAATGGGCTCTTGTACTCTAGCAATGGGTCCCTGTACTCTAGAAAAAGGGTCTCTGTACTCTAGCAATGGGTCCCTGCACTCTAGCAATGGGCTCTTGTACTCTAGCAAAGGGTTCCTGTTCTCCAGCAATAGGTCTCTGTACTCTAGCAATGGGTCCCTGTACTCTAGTAATGGATGTATGTACTCTAGCAATGGATGTATGTACTCTAGCAATAGGCTCTTGTATTCGAGCAAAGGGTTCCTGTTCTCCAGCAATAGGTCTCTGTACTCCAACAATGGGTCCATGTACTCTAGAAAAAGGGTCTCTGTACTCTAGCAATGGGTTCCTCTACTCCAGCAATGGGGCCCTGTACTCTAGCAATGGGGCCCTGTACTCTAGCAATGGGTCTATGTACTCTAGCAATGGGTCCCTGTACTCTAGCAATGGGTCCCTGTACTCTAGCAATGGATCTATGTACTCTAGCAATGGGTCCTTGTACTCCAGCAATGTGTCCCTGTACTCAAGCAATGGGCTCATGTACTCCAGCAATGGGTCCCTGTACTCCTGCAAAGGGTCCCTGTACTCCAGCAATGGGTCCCTGTACTCCAGCAATGGGTCCCTGCTCTCCAGCACTGGGTCCCTGTAATCCAGTTGTGGGTTAACTGAAAGAAAGAAAGATAACGTGGTATAACAAACAGTAAGCAATAAAAGTTGGTATGCGTGAAATGGATTTCTTACTTGCCATTTGCTAAGTGGGAAAAAAGCACAATAAAAATTATTTAAGGTAGAATCTGATCTGAGTTAAATGATCTGTTCAATACTTCATTTTAATTCAGGGACGTGGTTGTTAATTTTAGATGTTGCTCTTAAAGAGTCTCTTCTTTTATTTATTATTTTTTAATTATTTTTTTTTGGTGTGTGTTTTAAGATCATCATTGTTTAAACTCTGGCTATATTAATAATTTATACAACAACCGTTTAAATAGACAAGTATAAGCTATAGCAATTGGTTACTTTAACTGAAATGGGGATGGGCTAATGAGCGTTAGCAAAATGAAATGTTGTAGGATGTGGATTATTTGAGGGGGTTGCTTATAAGGAAAATAATGAAGAAGGTTGGTATTGTTTAGTGGAGAATGACGGAACTATAAAAAATGAAAGGTATTGTAGGAAATAATTAATCCTCTATTTTAGGAATTTAATTTTTATAAAGACAACATAATAAATTACAATAATAAAAACAAGAGAACTTCCAGATGTTACAGTAACCATACACCAGCCATCTGGAGTAGATTTATTTTAACTTTTGCGTAACTCATAGAGGGGTAATATATCTTAACTCATAGAGGGGTAATATATCTTAACTCTTAGAGGGGTAATATATCTTAACTCAAAGAGGGGTAATATATCTTAACTCATAGAGGGGTAATATATCTTAGCACATAGAAGGGTAATAATAGTAATATATCTTAACTCATAGAAGGGTAATATATCTTAACTCATAGAAGGGTAATATATCGAGCCGGGGTCAGAAACAGGCGGTCGGTTATTTGAACATTGAGCAACAGTTTTGTGTACTGACCGTACATCTGAGATGGAGAGAGAGAGAGAGAGAAAAATCCATGCTGGGCTGACCTAAAAAAACGTCATAGCTACCAGCGACAGCTGGGGCCACCACTTACCTTACTGTCAAACTCCTTTGTTACTGCCGCTTTAATAACAGGAAATCTGAACGTGGCTTTCAAGCAAGACGGTGATATATTATGGCGTGTGGCGAGGTATGGTGCGAGGTATGTTGTGTGGTGCGAGGTTGTCTGGTGCGAGATGACTTGGTGCGAGGTAGTGTGATGCAAGGTAGTGTGGTGCAAGGTAGTGTGATGCAAGGTAGTGTGGTGCAAGGTAGTGTGATGCAAGGTAATGTGGTGCGAGATGACATGGTGCGAGGTAGTGTAATGCAAGGTAGTGTGGTGCGAGGTTACGTGGTGCGAGGTAGTGTGATGCAAGGTTATGTGGTGCGAGGTTACGTGGTGCGAGGTAGTGTGATGCAAGGTAAGGTGGTGCGAGGTTACGTGGTGCGAGGTAGTGTGATGCAAGGTAATGTGGTGCGAGTTGATGTGGTGCGAGGTTTTAGGATGCGAGTTTGTGTAGTGTGAGGTTGTGTGATGCGAGGATGTGTGGGGAAAGGGTTTTGTAGTGTGAGATATGTAGATACCTGCATCGTTGTAAGTTGTATTCTACGAGGTACCTTGTGGTGCAACATAAGTATAAAGTGAGACATATCTTATGGTGTCAGTAACTTTGCGGAGTGCGAGATGTGCATTTTGGTGCGAGATAAGTTTTCGGTGTAAGATATTTTGTGTGATGTAAGTTATTTTAGGGTGCAATATTTTTTGTGTTGTTATGTTGTGTGGTTTGAGATATGCGTATTGCGAGACATGCTTTGTGTGGCCAGGTAAGCTGTGGGTCGATGGCTGTGTGGTTACCTGTTTCGTGTGGCGTAATGTGTGGACAGATATTCTTTGTCGCGAAATTGGCCTTATTTCTTTTAGCGTCATCAGAAACAGCAACCTTTTCTAATCATGTTAATTTTACGGTAAAGGATATGTGACCTACCGTCCTGCCCCCTTCCCCTAACGTCCTCACTGCACGTCTTATATCCTTCAAGTTGTTTGGTATTGGTTGGCTGGATTTCCGTGGACTTCGCGTGCACTCAGATTTTCAATAACAACGAGTGTGGCAACTGGTGTTTACACTGTTTATTTCGAGTGTACACACAGTCAATAGTGTATACAGTGGAAAAATTCTGTTCTGCGTTGTGACATTTTCGACTCTTGTACGTTTCAACTCAAATGGTTTTTATTTCGTTTCAATCGGATCGTGGATTTCGTGCAATAATTTCGAACAGATGACGTGATGAATAAGAATTTCATAGAGAATTGGTGCGTGAAAAATGATTGACTAGTTTGAATAACGAACTATACCTTGACTAAACGATCTCAGTGGTTAGTTTAGGTTATAGTCGATGCAATAGTTAGATCGGTCAGATTAATAATATCACCAGAAACTATTGGTTCAGTAAACAAACACACGTGACTTGGTAACTTTTCGGTTTTGACTTGTTACTTTGATCATAAGCGTTGTGTTGTTGTTGTGGTTGAATCACGGCAAGTTGTGTTGTGAATGTTTCAACATGAAATCTGAGACAGATAAACATCATGGATCAGAGTTCAAGGAAATTCACCCGCCGGATCATTTCCAGAGTAAGTCTATTATTAGCTTTCTACTCATGTCAGTTGTGATGTTTACCTGGTCCATTATTATGCTTCTACTCCTGTCAGTCTTGATGTTTACCTGGTCCATTATTATGTTTCTACTCATGTCAGTTGTGATGTTTACCTGGTCCATTATTATGTTTCTACTCCTGTCAGTCTTGATGTTTACCTGGTCCATTATGTCTCTACTCATGTCAGTTGTGATGTTTACCTGGTCCATTATTATGTTTCTACTCATGTCAGTCTTGATGTTTACCTGGTCCATTATTATGTTTCTACTCCTGTCAGTCTTGATGTTTACCTGGTCAATTATTATGTTTCTACTCATGTCAGTTGTGATGTTTACCTGGTCCATTATTATTTTTCTACTCATGTCAGTCTTGATGTTTACCTGGTCCATTATTATGTTTCTACTCATGTCAGTCTTGATGTTTACCTGGTCCATTATTATGTTTCTACTCCTGTCAGTCTTGATGTTTACCTGGTCCATTATGTCTCTACTCATGTCAGTTGTGATGTTTACATGGCCCATGAAGTTATTTGTGCTCTCTCTAACTAAAGTAATAAAATTGTTTCCTGTGTACATCATATAATTTCAAGAGGACAATTTCTCTTCACTGCGTGTCAGACATAGTTTTCACTTAACATCAGACAATATTTTTCCACTGCCTCTCACAACAGCTACTCCACAAAAACACTTCACTTCTTCAGTCATCCGCTCCCTTGTTTATGAATTGACCTATTCCGATTAAGAGTTAAATACAACCTTGACCTTCATTAAATGCAAATTTTACAGGTCAAGTAATGTGCATCCACTTCTAATGGACTTTCGTACAGTTACTTTGACACTGTTTTGTATTTAGCATTTTTTGGAAAAGAAGTAATATAAAAAAATTGTATATAACAGTCTTAAAATAGAGATAATATAAAATATTCTTCCTTCAACCAAAGCAGCACAGTGTATACATTGTTCTGGTAATGTTTCGTTTGAAAATGCAACTCTACGCTATTTGTTTACCTTCTGCAAGTAATGAACAACGCAAGCTGACTGTATAGGATACACCTAGTGATATTAACATGTTGAACCTAAATACAAGTTGTTATTTAATTGGTTTATATAACTCGTATGCTCTTGTTGGTTTATATCTAACGAAGTCTTGTATTGGCCGAAACAACTGAGAAAATAAGGACCGTCGCAGTTGGTAAATATTACAATAACTGATTTATTGAACTTGTAACAAAAACTACAGGATTTGGACAAAATTACAATGATTATCACACATTTGAAACGAGCTTTTTATGCATCAGATTCGTAATTTATAAGATTGAATAAAAGGCATTTTAATGATGATTACTTGAATAAAGCACAATTAGGTTCATCTAATATTTCTATAAAAATGCCACAGTGAATGGACCTCATTAGCTAAAAAAAAAAAGCCAAATTTCGAAATGTGATTTTAAAAAATATAAAGGAAATAATTATTTTTAAAGAGGAATTTTTTTTTCCAAAATAGAGTTTTGCGCATTTTCGGCCTATTCAAAATAAAAAGAAGTTTAATTTTTAAAAACTTGACAAATTAATTGTTTTTACCATCAATTCTTGCACATATGACAAGATAATTTTATTCTTGAAAATTAGTTTAATTTTCCTCCACCATTTTGAGTTTTGCGCCAATTGCCCAAATATAGATCTAGGACTTGCTGTCTAAATCCTCTTTCAAAAGATTTTGAGAACGAAAAAAAGAAGAAGAGTTTAATTTTTAATTCCATCCAGTGCATCTATTTTTCTTAATCAAATCAAGTTCATTATAAAAACAAGCTTTTGTCAGGAGCAGGAGTCAATCAAAGAGAAATATTTTCTAGTGGTAACGTCATCAATGTCACAATCATTTAACATAAAACTTAAACTTCTTAAATTGTTATATTTTAATGTCTTTCAGCAATGTTAAAATGTATAATTTTAAAGTATTATCTTTAAATGCGGCTTTCTATTTTATTCAAATGACTGTAAGAAAACGCTAGTCTAAAATATCCTAAAATATTCTAAAAACTTAAGTTTTAATGATAATAATAATTTAAAAAATGATAATTTATATAGCGCTGTATCCCAGCAAGGAGCAGGGCTCACAGCGCTTTACATGGAAATAACAATACATATATTAATAAAAGAAACATTCATTTCATACTAACTACATGATGTGATACTGATATTAATTATGCCACATCTCCGAATGCCTCTTATTATTAGATGTTTTTTTTTTTTTTTTTTTTTTTTTTTTTACAAACTTTCTAAATTTTTTCAACAGTTCAAATACATGCTGAATATAAATTTAACTAATAATAAAAAGCTGGATTAAAGTGTAAACATAAAATCGTCGAGAACAATTAATTGTCATACGGTTTCCTTGCTACTAAATAAGCGAAATTTGTGGATGCCACAAAAACGAATCCTTTTATATCGCTTTTCTGAAAACTTTTTAAGGGCAGGAGACTCAATGAGCCCCGCCCTCACATAGTGCTAAAAAATCAGACGTCTGATCGCATTAATAAACTATGGGCTTGTAGTTTTTAAAAAAGGTTTTGATTGAAGGTTGAAGTCTTTAAAATGACTTATTTAAGTGCTCTTCATATTCAAATCCTGTGTGTTTTAGATGCGATTTTTGTTTGGTTTTGTCAACAAAATGTTTACGCCAAAATGCACAATGTCCTGCTGCACTGAACAAGACAAAATTAAGTTACGCGTTGATAATAAAATATAAACAACTTCTAATGCTATTTTGTTTTAGCCACTCAATCCCCAACTATTTCCTCTGTGGAGTTGGTTATAGGACTAAGATGTGAATCTGTGGAGTTTGTTATAGGACTAAGATGTGAATCTGTTGATACAGTCTCTTGTCAACATTGTTATTACCATAATTTATTCTCCTTAAAATCTTCCACTAAATAATGTCAGCGTTGTGCTGTTGTGAAACTCGCTCTATAGGGCGTCATGTTTATCGCGAAATACAATGGAGTTAAATAGTGGATCAATAGAAGTTGTTCAGCATTTAATTTCTTGTTTCGCTGCCATTACTGTTTGGCCCAGGTCATATGATCAGTTCTTTTATGATCCCCAATCGTTTATACCAACTGACAAATTTAAAAGTCTTTAAAGTTTTTTTTTTTTTTAAGAATAAAAATCTTTCAATCCTGATCATTACTTTAAGATTTTTTTTAAAAAAACTATTGATTTCTCAAACTGCTCACTATACAGCTGTGAGTTCAACCAGTGTGTGAATTAGGATCAATTGTGTTCTGTCTATACTCTACTAGTACTTTAAACTCTGTGCTTGTGCTTGTTTATATCTTAATAATTTAACATATTACCGTCTTTATTTAGCCTCCGGTCACCTGCCATTGGATGCCCCCGTCATCAACCCATTTTTGCCCCCGCCACCAACCCATTTTTGCCCCCGCCACCTTCCCATTTTTGCCCCCGTCACCTGCCCATTTTGGCCTAGTTTCACTGCCCATATGAGTGCGGCGTTTGTCCCCGTCACCTGCCCATTTTTGCCCCTGTCACCTGCCCATTTTT
>MUZC01000200.1:108125-126638 GCA_002072015.1 Radix auricularia | reverse complement strand
TTTTGCCCCCGTCACCTTCCCATTTTTGCCCCCGTCACCTGCCCATTTTTGCCTAGTTTCACTGCTCATATAAGTGGGGTGATCACTTGCCCCCGTCACCTGCCCATTTTTGCCTAGTTTCACTGCTCATATGAGTGGGGTGGTCATTTGCCCATGTATTCACCGGTAAATTTACATCATCCCCCTCCCCCGTCACCTGTCCTCATGGTCTTCTGGTCACTTGACCTCATTTTCCCCTTGTCAATTGTTCAATTTTCCCTCTGTCAACTTTCTGTATTTGCCCCCTTACTTGACCCCCCTCTTGTTACAAATAGGCCCTCCGACCAAATGTGATATTAGTTTGACAAGTTTACAACATACACAGATGACGGGTATTTTAATATAAAGATATAGTAATATTGAGGGTCATTATTATACAACTGGTTGTTTTTAAAGCCATTATTAACTTCACCGTCTTGTCTCTGTCTGTTTGTCGTGATCTCTGTCTGTTTGTCGTGATATCTGTCTGTTTGTCGTGATCTCTGTCTGTTTGTCGTGATCTCTGTTTGTCGTGATCTCTGTCTGTTTGTCGTGATCTCTGTCTGTTTGTCGTGATCCCGCGTAAAAACAAAAGTAAAAAATTACCAGCTTCCCGTTATCCCATTGAGCTAAAATTCTCCACACAGACTTTTGTCACCTAACAATGCATTGTGTCAAAACTTTCAGATCTATCGGATGTACCTTAATTAAATTAATTATTGTTTAGATTATCCCTGTGTAGCTTATAACTATTTATGCCAGTCTGTCGCGCGGCCGTATTATATTGAACATAATTCGCGCGGTGCCTATTATATTAAACATACTTTTATTATATTTTCCAGATATATAAATCTTTATGCTAATCTGCCCCGCAGTGCGTATTACATTGAACATAATCAATACTCTTAGTTATGTCTCATAAATAGTTGTAAGGGGTATATAGTATTAAAAAATCATGTTAAGCCTGGTCCCTTTTGGAACTCAGGACGTGTTAGCGCATTTTCGTATTATGTATCAGTACTTATGTTAGATATCAGCATTATGTAGTTATCAGTAATTGTGTTTAGATTTTAGACATATTTTTATGAATTTTCTTGTGTAATGAATATACCTGAAATTTTTTTTTATTTAAAAGTCATTTCTTTACATTTTAAAATTTTTTATTTTCTCTTTAATCTAACTACAAGTGGTTTGTGGTCACTGAAATAGGACTCATAAATGAAACATTCTAAATTGTAATCAGCTAATCGCCCAAATACTCCGTCAATAGTTGTTTGATAGATCGTGGTTGCCAATCTTGGTGAAAGTAGTTGAATGTTGAAGCTTGTTTCGAAAAAGTTTTCAATTTCTGCCCCTGGGCCGCTAAGATCTTGATTGAAGTCACCACAAATGATGACGTAAAACTCTCTAAACTTTTAAACATATTCTAATGACGTCAACCAAAAAAAACTAATACTTTTGATAATACTAAGACTTCCGGCAATGGCGGCCGTTGACTGCGCCAGTGTTATCTCTCGATTCGCAATGTTTTTTGGTAGTTTTAACGGGGTTTTTTAACGGATCGAGTAACTGAGTGTTGATGCACAAATGGCAGGTCAGGACATACAAAAAACATATATACATCATGGGTCTAGGACTTATGGATGCTGAGATCTAGGGTGATGACAGACGGACGGACGGACAAAACGGGTGCAATAGCGCATTCGAATTCTCGAAAATGCGCTAAAACAGCTTTTTTTTTAAGGGTTGTTTAAATTATCTCCTAAACGCGCGACTGAAATATTGCGTTCATTTATCTTTCCCAACTAGGAATGGGATACAATAAACTAAAACTATTAGGGCCGTTAGTGATTAATTAACATGTAATCGTTAACTTTTGACAAATTAATTCTTATTTTCGATTAAAGCCAAAAAATTTAAATTATCATGTCATAAGTTACACTTATTAAACGTTCTTGTTCAAAATCTAAATAACACTGGAATGTCTCCATATGTCATCCTTTAAAAAAGTACACAAAAAGACAAGTGTGTTGACATTATTTGGTTCAAGGGATGAGCGGGTCTCATAGAAAATATAACCAGCCGAGCTAAACAAGCATTCACATTGAACTGAGGTAACTGGCATGCACAAAACAGTCTTGGTGAGGAATGACATTATCGGATATCGGTGTTCATTTTAAGTTTTTACGTTGTAGAGGTTGATAAAATACGTGAATGTTCATCTCCATTTTGTATCGCAGCTATTCATTAAGAAAGCTGTCGTAATTTTCTGTCTCTGAGTCCGACTCCATTACTGTTATTAGCTAAATACGCGTTTCATTTGGATTGATAAGTAGGCGAAGTGTTAGAACCATTGTAGGCCAAATTTATCAACATTTTGAACATTCCCGTCAGTCTATAGCTTAAAACCAAAATAATATCCGCAGCCCTAATAAATATTCATTCAAATTATATAAACAGAAAATAATAAAATATCTTGTATCATCATCTTGTTTTAGCGTACGGTGACCGTTATTTGATGTTCTTTTTATTTTGAACGAGCAACGAAGTCCGTCTTAGAACTTTCCGTTTTCGGTTGCATGTTGTCTAAGAGTAATAGTATTGATTAGCAAGAGTGAAACACGGCAAGATTGGAACACAGTACTGAATAATGAAAAAAATATTGCACCAAAAGTAACTCGTTTTGAACGCCCGCGTAAATTTGTTCAATATGTAAATGAGATTTAATTTTTATCCGCTCGTGATTGGCTGTAGAAGTCTGTATGGGTATGGGGGGCCAATCGCTATCGAGGACCGCACAGACAACTGCCTTTTATTCATCATCATCATTGCCTCTCGTCCCATCTGGGACATAGGCCACAAACAAAGGATCTCCAGGCATCCCAGTCCTGTGCCAATCTCTCTAGCTGTCCCCAGCTGTGCCCACTCTTTTTAGAGTCTATCTCCAGTTCCCTTCTCCATGTCATTTTGGGTTGACCTCTTTTTCTCTTGCCTTGGGGGTTCCAATTGAGGGCTTGTCTCACAATGCTGGATGTAGGCTTTCTGAGGGTGTGGCCAATCCATCTCCATCTGCGCTGACGTATTAGTACTTCCACTGGCTCTTGTGTGCGTTGACAAGAGGTTCTCGTTGGTGATGACGTTGGGCCAGCGGATTCGGAGAATTGTTCAGAGACATGTGTTTATTAATGCCTTAAGCCTTTTCGAAACGGCTGCTGTAATCCGCCATGTTTCAGCTCCATATAGCAGGACAGGCTTTACTGTGGTGTTGAATATCCTTACCTTGGTCTGGAGGGTCAAGTTGTTGCAACTCCAAACTTTTTGTTTAGCTGTTTAAATGCTGTTCTTGCCTTGCCGGTTCTCACTCTAACATCAGCTTCTGTTCCCTCCCTGCATGTCTATGATGCTACCGAGGTATGTAAAGCTATCCACCTCCTCTAGATTTGTCCCCCCCCCCAGTGTTATTGGGGTGTTGCTTGATGTATTTATTTTAAGGACCTTGCTTTTTCCCTTGTGGATGTTTAGGCCAAAACAAGCAGAGAACTGTGCTACATAATTAGTTTTCTCCTGTATCTGTTGCTGTGTGTGTGATATTAGGGCCAGATCATCCGCAAAATCCAGGTCATCAAGTTGTTTCCATAGTGTCCACTGGAAAGCATTTCTCTTCTGCTCTGCCTTTTATTATATAGGATTAAATTATTTTGGGTCGTGAAAAAAAAAACTATTAGTATGGGTGACAAATGTATTTGTTGTTTCTTGTTTTAATATTTTAGCCGAAACGATGTCTTGTACAAAATGGTCGTTTAAAAAGTGACCTAATTCTGGACTTTCTAATTCACTCACAACCAATTTCTTCTCTAAGCTTCGTTGGTTCATGTGCGAAAGTTATGGAAGAAAAGTTTTACGCCCCTCGATCACGCATATGTTATCCTTAATCAAAATTTTCAGCGCAATAATTATTAACTGCTGCGCGGCTTTGGTCAGATATCTGGGCGGGAACGTTGCTCATATTTCAATCTCATTAATTCTTGTCTAGAAATAACAAGTAATCAATTACAAATAACAAGACTGAATGTTGGAGGAGATGTATGCGCTGGACGGCGTGGTGTAACATGGTGTGTTGTGATGTGTTGTGCGAGGCGTGGTGTAACATGGTGTGTTGTGATGTGTTGTGCGAGACGTGGTGTAACATGGTGTGTTGTGATGTTATGTGCGAGGCGTGGTGTAACATGGTGTGTTGTGATGTGTTGTGTGTGGCCTGGTGTAACATGGTATGTTGTGTGTGGCCTGGTGTAATATTGTGTGTTGTGATGTGTTGTGCGGGGCGTGGTGTAACACGGTGTGTTGTGATGTGTTGCGCGGGACATAGTGTAACATGGTGTGTTGTGATGTGTTGTGCGGGGCGTGGTGTAACACGGTGTGTTGTGATGTGTTGTGCGGGGCGTAGTGTAACACGGTGTGTTGTGATGTGTTGTGCGTGGCGTAGTGTAATTTTGTGTGTTGTGATGTGGTGTGCGGGGCGTAGTGTAACATTGTGTGTTGTGATGTGTTGTGCGGGGCGTGGTGTAACATTGTGTGTTGTGATGTGTTGTGCGGGGCGTGGTGTAACATGGTGTGTTGTAATGTTGTTTAGGCTCGTCCCTACCATCTGTATAATTTAATTAATTAGCCTGGCGTTATCCTCGCCGACACTCTAACGCCATCGCCCACGTTCATTGTTAGCAGACCACTGTGGACATAATCTATGGCACACAACTCGACCAACTAATCTCAACGAACAAACAAAACAAAGTCGTTGCTATGATACACGTTAAACATCTAAACAACGCCGTCAATTTTTCCAGTTCATAAAACCCTATTTTTAGCGCATTTTCGAGAAGTCGAATGCGCTATTGCACCCGTTTTGTCCGTCCGTCCGTCTGTCATCACCCTAGATCTCAGCATCCATAAGTCCTAGACCCATGATGTATATATGTTTTTTGTATGTCCTGACCTGCCATTTGTGCATCAACACTCAGTTACTCGATCCGTTAAAAAAACCCCGTTAAAACTACCAAAAAACATTGCGAATCGAGAGATAACACTGGCGCAGGCAACGGCCGCCATTGCCGGAAGTCTTAGTATTATCAAAAGTATTAGGGTTTTTTTTGTTGACGTCATTAGAATATGTGTAAAAGTTTAAAGAGTTTTACGTCATCATTTGTGGTGACTTCAATCAAGATCTTAGCGGCCCAGGGGCAGAAATTGAAAACTTTTTCGAAACAAGCTTCAACATTCAGCTACTTTCACCAAGATTGGCAACCACGATCTATCAAACAACAATTGACGGAGTATTTGGGCGATTAGCTGATTACAATTTAGAATGTTTCATTTATGAGTCCTATTTCAGTGACCACAAACCACTTGTAGTTAGATTAAAGAGAAAATAAAAAATTTTAAAATGTAAAGAAATGACTTTTAAATAAAAAAAATTTCAGGTATATTCATTACACAAGAAAATTCATAAAAATATGTCTAAAATCTAAACACAATTACTGATAACTACATAATGCTGATATCTAACATAAGTACTGATACATAATACGAAAATGCGCTAACACGTCCTGAGTTCCAAAAGGGACCAGGCTTAACATGATTTTTTATTTCAAATATGTGCTTAAAATGGAAGTGTTAGATTTAAAGATGAAGATATTTGGTTGCAAAAATGACTAAGCGAATGTTTTTATGGCATATTATTCGATAGTAACGTAAACCTTGTGATAAAAGCTTCCATTTTTCGCTCTAAAAAACAACGTGTTGGCTAGTACCAACAATACCAATACTTAAATGGTAAAAACTTTTTAAACATTCAGCTGATGACGTTGTATCAATGAGGTTGTCATGTTCAAGGAGCAAGCTAAACTATTTCAACGAACAACTTTTTGACCAAAGCTGTTATATTTTGATGACCAACTAACTATAGTTGTTGAATCAGTTATAGTTTTACCTCATTTTGTTTATTATCACAATAAAAAATATTTTAGACTCTCAATAATTTAGTAACAAGTATATTAGATAACTTGGCCACACTTTACATACGAATTCTAAGTTTATTTAACCACTGTAAAGTCTGGTGAAATTGATCCACAGTTCTGTCTATCGTTTCAGGGAACAAGAAGCGAACGTTGAAGCGAATCAAAAGCCTCTCAAGTTCCGACACCACCGGTGGAACCCACGAAGCCTCGAATACCATGCCCTCTGACCTCGACGTGTCAGCCACTTCGGCCAGTAGCGAGCCCCCGCCCACCAAGTCAAAACACCGGCTCAAGCTCTGGAGCAGCTTCCTCAACAAAACCAAACACATTCGCGTCCGAAAGAAGGATAAGAGTCCGAGCGGGGAGGTCAAACTCCACAGGCGGTCGTCCAGCCAGCCCAACATCCCCATCAACAACATCCACGGCAACCACATCATCACAAACAAAGCCCCCAACCACGCCTCCCAGACTTTTTCCAACGGCACCGATGTCGGCCGTGACGCCGTCGATTCGAAACGGACGACTTACCGGAAGCAGAGGGACGAACTAAGTCGCAGCTCGTCCAGTCTGAACGATTCGACCATGACCTCCTTGAGTGGCGCCGCCAGAGTCCGAGGAACGCCAGGGCGGTACAGGGACAGCGTTGAGGAGGACAGCTACGGCAGCCTCACCGAACAAAACTCGGCGGCCACCTACAGGTCAGTGAGTGACCCCACACTGACACCAGAACGCAAGGCCAGTATAGACTCTTATAACAACGGGAGGCTCAAGCTCAGCAAGGAGCCGTCTATTGATAAAGGAGACGAGGATGACGACGATGATGATGATGGGCAGGACAGAGAGAATGAGGAAGCTGAAGATGACGTGCCAGTTCTTGTCCAGAGTCTTCCGGTGGTAAGTTGATATGTTATCCCAGTCCATGTCTGTATAATGACCTTAGTTCTTACTGGCCATGTTAAGAATCTGACAAAATAAGCTTTTGTCTTTCCCCTGTGGTTTGGTTTGGGGGATGATTCGCTCTTGTAGTGAATTTCTCAACGTATAGAAGTGTGGCATGTTCAACCAAAGGCCGGGTATTGGAATAATGATGGCCCGTTCCCGTTGGCATTAACCATATCTACGTCACCGCCTCAGCTACATTACTAACTATCCCGGATAAAAAAAATACTGGAACAACTTTTATTTTCCGTTTTAGGAATTTAGATGTAACTAACGCTATTAGTTTTGCCGGATATTCAATCCCCTAAAAGGCCATTATCTTTTGGCTCTTCTTTAAAATGCCAGCCAGTTACAGCAAGTCGACAAGCCCATATTCTAGTCTGGTCTGTTTACTTTGAGCACCGTACAGGAAGTATTGGGGGAGTCCATAGCGGCACGTGACCATGCCTCCAGAAAACTTGTCTCATTAACTATTGCAATGTATTTAAGTCATTTAACTATTTTCTGCCTAGCCTGATTTCAGTTTCATTACACTTTACTATTTCAACTCCTTCTATTTTCAACACTACCTTCTACGTTCAACTCCTCACTCTGTTTTTGGTTCTATCTCTGGTCTCACTCTCGTCCCCACCTCTCAACCTTCCCCCCCCCCTCACTCCATGGCATGTTATCGCCTTATCTCCTTTGTGTTCCCCGGACAATTGCCGGACAAACACTACATCAAAGGGCCAAGCCCTGCCCACCAACAGGACATGGGGCGGGACAATGGATTGGTTTGTCTTGTTACCTGATTGTGGCTCTGTTTGTTATTGAAACACATGTTCACCCTGGCGGGTTTGTTACCTGCCCCTTGTCAACGACTGGCATCCAATAACTCTGGGCCAGGTTGACAGTTATGTCACTCAACATGTTACATCTGTCATCTCGATGTTATCTACTGATTTAAATATTGCAACAACAAAAAACTGATCATTTAGGGTTAGACTTTTATTGTCACACGTTAGTTAATAAGCCGTGTTTGTGAATTGGCGGTGGGGTGGGTTTTTTGTTTGGTTCAAAAACAAACTTGTAAATATTTTATTACTAGGGGTAACGCACGCAAGTGAGAATGGAAAACACCGACCATGTCATTGTAGGAATATTGGAGTCAAAGATGGGAATGAGAGAGAGCCAGGTCTTGTCAAGGAAAATAACTCCAACCATCACAATCGATTATCCAAAGTCTCCATTACGTACACGATGAAATGGGTGATTGTTGGCAACAGTCAAATGACCTCGCATCGCGGTGCGCATTGAGAGCGAGGCAGGGAAAGCCTCTTGAGACTCGAAAGACTAAAAATAACACGAAAACAATGAAAAAGAAAAAAAAACCAACAACGGTTGTTTGAACAAAAGAAGTAAACACAGCAGCAAACCAGGAGTGAAGATGCTAGCTACTTAATTGTCTGATTTTGGATTTTCATCAAACGGTTACTTGATCCATGTTTTGTCAAGTAACTTTTTCAAAGGGAACTTCACGTATCGCCGCCGCCATATCTGATGTTTGTTTTTTAAGCCGCCATTGTATTTGTTTTATGGATTATTTTTATGTATTGTTTTAAAAACTAAAGGTTAAACTAAAGGTTAAACTAAAGGTTAAACTAAAGGTTAAACTAAGCAACAACAACAATTTTTTTTATTAAGTGTTGTTGGGAGTTCCTTGTGTAATGGAAAACTTTTAAACGTACAATATCTTTTTTTTTAAATATAATATATTTGCAACTGATTGGTTGTTCTACATAAATAAAGCTACAATTTAATAATACACATTTAAACCTTTAAAAATTGCATTAAAAATAATCCTGATCTCTGCTTCCAGTATTTAAATCATTACATGTTTTAATATGATTCAATGATTGTTTTAGTCAACAAAGAAATTGACAAAATTTTAAAAGCAAAGTTAACCGCCACAATAAAGACAACGATTCCATTTTCATCTCAGAGCGGTTCTCAAAATAATCCGAAACTCTGGTGCCATCAGCGTAACATAATAGCATTGCAGCCCTCCCCACCCCTCACCCCACTCCGGGCAAGTTTTTCAGAAAAAAAAACAACCTGATCAGATCTTAGCCCGCCCCCCTCCCGTGGCCTCCACTGAAATGTTCGTGTCGTTAGTTTTGTTGAGATGTCAAATCGATGACCTAAACCCAATAGCTGTCGTTAATTTGCCTGGCTGTGACTTTCTTGTCGGGACACATTAAAGCGGTAAATCGAAATGACCAGCGACTTAACAACTTCATCAACTGGTCTATGAGGTTTTTCTCGAACTCAGTTCCGTGTCCAGTCCATCCCTTAAGTGCCGTCTTCATGCAGTGTACACGGATCAACATTCGTGTCATAATATGAGCGCTCATGGTTTCCGGGAGAGGAGTGACCACGGAACTGATCATCAACGTATTGTTACGGGTTTCAGCTGATGTCATCGCTGTACATATAAACATGAGTTGAACTTTTGATTTTTTAATTGTTAAAACGTTTTCGTTATTGCTTCTTTCTTGTATGATGGTCACTTTAGCTGCTTTTTTTTTTTTTTTTTTTTTTTTTTTTTTGGGGGTGTGGTTAATTTTTCACGTTTGTGTGCAAATACAAAATTGAATTCCAGTTAAAAATTAAATTTAGTTAACCTTTCTTTTTAGTACTTTGAAATATAGTTTGGAATTACATCAATCGTTGGGCCAATTTAAGTTACTAAGGAGCTATTGTGCTGTGACTGAGCTTCTTGGAATTATGATTTCGGTCTTTAGACATAGTATAAATTAAATGTTACGAGAAAGTGTCAAGATTTTTTGGATACTGCACACATTATTATATCACAAAGTTGTTATATTCGCTATGGTATTTAATGAATTGTGTGTGCCTCTAGATAATTATTTTGTGTAAAATCACACCACGATTAGATTGAGAATAGATTTTTTGTTTTGTTTTTTTTTTCTTGCCTTCAACCTAACCCTCATCATCATGTGTAGAATTTACTGCATTTTTTTTTATTCCTTGCCATAAAAATGTTTCATAGAAACGTTGTTAGGGTCCGAATGTGTGTGTGGGGGGGGGGGGGGGGGGGGGAGGTGCGCGCTATTCTCTAACAACACTTCAGACGTCTGCTTCGTCCAAATCCCCCGGGGAAATTATTGGCAAACATAAAGAACTTTTTAAGTGAGAAATGACATACATGTTTTATTTTATATGCAATTGGACAAATGTCATTTGCTACCACCCACGGACTTATATTTTGAACGTATTTCCACACTGTATCATAAACAGTGGGGAGCCATTTATAGAGTGAAGAAAAAATTATATGAAGTTAAAATGAGTTCTGAAATGTAATTAATTATATATTTATACTTGCATACTTATATATATTTCTGTATGCATTTGGGAGAGTTTGACTTCTTCACATCTCCGGGTAAATCATGGAATAGTTTGTCAACGGTCATCATAACAAAGATGTTCCCTCATCGCGAACAAAGTAACGTCTAAAAGATAGTCATATTTTGTCTTAAGTTCTGTTTATATCTTCGTTTGAAGACTGACTTGAATTCGTCCCTTCGAAGAATATATAGATTGACTTTATAGTTACATTCTATGCTCCAAATAGCAAAAGGCATCACATGTTCAACATGATATGGCCTCTGTTTTCTATGTTTCTATGTTTTCTGTTACTTAGGTACATTATCATTAATGGAATCTATACTAATAAAAGGGAAAGCCCTGACTGACTGACTCACTCACTCACTCATTCATCACTAATTCTCCAAATTCCCGTGTAGGTAGAAGCATGAAACTTTGGGAAGTTGTTGGTTACCCTCTCATGACGAAAATTGGCGAAAAAGAATTTAAAAAATCTCGCTCATATGGGGCCGGGGGCCCAAAAACACTTTTTTTCTTATTTGGGCTGTATAAAAATTGAAAATCACCAATTTTCCTATTTCCCGTGTAGGTAGAAGCATGAAACTTTGGAAATTTGTTAAGTACATGCTCCCAATTATAATTGGAAAAAAGAGTTAATTTCCCACTCATGGGGGCCGGGGAAATTTTTTGAGTACACGCTCCCGACAAAAATTGGCAAAAAGAATGTTAAAATTCCCTCTCATGGGGGACCAGGGGCTCAAATATAGTTTTTCTTATATTAAAAACCGACTCATCACTAATTCTCCTATTTCCCGTGTAGGTAGGAGCATGAAACTTTGGGAATATGTTAAGTACCCTCTCACGGCGAAAGTCGGTGTAAAAGAATTTTTAAATACACACTCACGGGGGCCGGGGCCCCAAAAACGTATTTTTTTCCTATATGAGATTTATAAAAATTCAAAATCTATAAGTCACTTATTGCCGGTGTAGGTAGACACATAAAACGTTGGGGAGTTGCTAAATTCACATTCGCGATGGTAGCAGGTTGAAAATATTTCAAATATCCTTTACTGGGGACCGGGGGCCCAAATGTAGTTTTTTTCCAAATATATACTATGTAGAAACTGAAAATCACTAATTTGTCAATTTCCCGTGTAGGTAGAAGCATGAAACTTTGGGAAATTGTTGAGTACAATCTCCTGACAAAAATTGGCAAAAAAGAATGTTAAAATTTCCACTAATGGGGGACCGGGGGACCAAATACAGTTTTTCTTATATTATAAACAGACTCATTACTAATTATCCAATTTTCAATGTAGGTAGGAGCATGAAACTTCTGGAAATTGTTAATTACCTTATCACGACGAAAGTTGGTGTAAAAGAATTTTGAAACACACACTTATGGGGGCCGGGGCCCCCAAAAATTTTTTTTTCTTATGTGAGATTTATAAAAATTTAAAATCTTATTTCCCGTGTAGGTAGACAAGGAAAAATAATTATATAATTTTTAAAAAATTCCTCTAATGGGTTGCCGGGGGCCCAAAACTTTTTTTCACCTAAAATGGGCTATATAAAACTGAATCAACACTAATTCTCCAAGTTGCCGTGTAGGTAGAAACTTTAAACTTTTGGAAGTTGTTGAGTACCCTCTCCCCCCCGCGATGGTAAGAGACAAAAAATATTAAATCACCTCTCACTAGGGGGATGATTGCCGAAATATAGTTTTTTTCCCCAATATGAGTTATATAAAAAAGACGCATCTTTAAATATCCAAGTTCTTGTGTACGTAGGAGCCTTAACGGTTAAAGTTAATATATTTAGTATATCCATCTTGATTCAGATTGAAATCAATAGGTGTTTTGAATTGGTGTTACGCGAATTCTCAACTCTAACTGAAATCCTAATTTCCGCAGCAAAGAGCGGGTAAATTGCTAGTTTTAACATAAAAACTTAATACTGATTTTAATTCAATGGACTGCTGTGTGCAAACTCTGGTGGTGAATGCGTACTGTTATGTTACAAATTCCTTATGGAACTAGTTCTTGAAGCCTGGCAGATTTTTTTTTTCATTAATATTTTGTAAACTTTTGCTATTTCTGATATCGTGATGTCTTCTAAATAAGAACTCGTAAAATAAGCCTTGGTTTTGTAAGCCATTACTTCATCCGATGGTTTTTGGTGGGGTTTGTTTAGGTCGGTCTATTTTTTTTAGTAAGTCTTCTTGATTAAAATACCTGGAATTTGCTGGATTATAATTAAATCAAAATAAACAAACTTTAAGGCTCAAATAGCTTCCGATACTAGAGTTCAGGCTTTTTGGGATCAACAATGAGACAATTATTACAATACTAATTACCAACAATAGTATAGTCATAACAACAGTACAGTTAACAACAATGGTACAATTACCAACAATGGTACAGTTACCAACAATGGTACAGTTACCAACAATGGCACAATTACCAACAATGGTAAAGTTACCAACAATGGTATAGTCATAACACAGTACAGTTACCAACAATGGTATAGTCATAACAACAGTAAAGTTTCCAACAATGGTACAGTTACCAACAATGGTATAGTCATAACAACAGTAAAGTTACCAACAATGGTACAGTTACCAACAATGGTACAATTACCAACAATTGTATAGTCGTAACAACAGTACAGTTACCAACAATGGTGCAGTTAGCAACAATGGTACGGTTTTGGCAAAACCGTTTTGCAACATAGGCTGGCAATAACGCACAATGGAACCATTGAATTTCCAAAGTTTGATCTTAAGTAAAATAACTATAAAGTACAAAATAAAGAACCTTGTGTGTTTGATAAATAGTTTTACAGACCTCGGTGCTACATTTCTACTACGGGACTTGGCTAAATTATGATTTCGCTGTTCTATACGTCCTTGTAACATGCGATTTTTTTAAAAAAAACAATGACTGTTAAGAGGTCTACACACACACAAATTATGCCATTAGTAATTTACAAATTTAAACCAATTATTTGTTTAATGTCAACACTACTGTACACATGTTATTGCCCCAGACCCCCGACCCACCACCAGAAGACACGCCCATCCCCGCTCACGGCCACAAGAAGCCCACGTCCAGATTCGAGGATAGCAAATCCGTCAGTTTTGCGTCCACTGAACCGGACGCTGATACGACGACCTGGGACAGCACTGCGTATCAGGAGGCCACCTCAGAGGAAGACGAAGAGGTAGGAGGACAAATATAGCATATCATAGCTTTAACTATCGCACGATATTCATGTACTCGCTATAAGCCCCATGGAGAAGGATGACGGGGAAGGATCATCTTGAGAAATGGCTGTAAGGAGTGGTCAGAGAAGGCCAGAAGGTTTGTTCCGTACTCGTGTGCACATGCATCCGAGTTTGGGAACCACTGACCTTATCATTTCACTTAAATTAACCCTAATAATATGCTTGGGCAAGGCTAATTCTTTTGCGTAACTAAACTAACAATACTAACATCCATGTCTTGAGTTATTTTCTTAGATAGAAATCAGATAGCATTTCAATGAATAACTAATTGTAACTAACGTGGTTTTTTTTTATTTATTACATTGCATTCTGCGTTATGAACACCTCTTCTTGTGTGCAAGCTTACACCTCGACACATATACTCCCACACATATACCTTGACACGTATTCTCCCCCTTATACACTTTGACACATATACTCCTCATCATACACCTTGACACACATCATATCAACTCCCCAACATACACCTTGACATACATCCCCCACATACACCCCAAGACACAAATTGCTCTAATCCTACGTCCTTACCCCAGTTTATTTTGGGGGTTTCATCTGTCACGAGTCCAACATTAAACGGGTGTTAATTTGAATTTTACGTGACTGTTCTTTCAACTTAATTTTTCCAACAATTAACTCCTAGTTTGAAATGTAAACCATTCATTCATTTGGTTTTTCTCTTTTTCTCTGTTCACCATATTTGCATGCAGGGCCGTTCACAGGTTACTGCAAGCTATGCGCCCGCAGTGGGCCCCGCGCTTTCATAGGCCCCTCCTATCTTAAATTTCACTTATTATCCTTATTAATTGCTTATCCTTACCAAAACTGGGCCCCGCGCAATCCGTTTCGCATACTAAGCCGCATAGGGCTATATTGCTAAGACCGGACATGTTTGCCACTTCTTTCTCTTCCGCACACATTATACTCATCTTGTCTTAATTGTTTTCTACTCCCGAGTGTTGTACGTATTCATATTTTTGTTCAAACATATCTCCCTATAGTACCTGTACTTTATCGCCATGTAATTATTTCTCTATATTACTTGTACTTTATCTGCAGGTAATTATCTCTCTAAATTACTTGTACTTTATCTCCAGGCAATTATCTTCTCTAAATTACATGTACTTTATTTCCATGTAATCTCGTTCGAATTCATGTCCTATTATTTCAGAACACCTATTGGTTTATTTTCATGTTTCTTTTTAAGTCTCACAATTTCCATCTTTTCATTGCCTTACTCTTCTAAACATTGATTGTCATTATCATCTATTAGTCTCTCCTGGTCATCGATAACTCTCTCTCTCATATTCATGATTACTCTCTCCTTATTATCTATACCCTCTTTTAAAGATCGTTTGTTATCTTCCAATTATCGATCACTCTCATTACCCACAGTTTCTGCAGTACATTTAAGGCCATTATTTCTAATTATATAAATCAACTTATTACACAAACCAAGTTACGTAATTATTACAAAAAGCCTCAATGTACACTTATGATTTATCTATAAAAATGTTCTTTGCACTAAAATAACTTCAAATCCTCACAAACTCGTTTTACTATGGAAAGTTATTCACGCTTTTTAAAATATCGTGTTTGCTTGTCAGTCATCTACTCGCTAGTTAAATGAACCTGTAACAGATATGGTTTATGGGCAACGGAAATTGTAGGATTGTTGTGTTGTTTTTTTAGCAAAAACTATTGTTTTGAGTTGTAAGACTGATAATATTTTTTTAAATATTGTGTTGGCAAATAAATGCCCCAGGCAAACTCTCAATAACAAAGCGATCTTTTTGAAGGAGAAAAAAAGTTGCTTATTGTCTTTTTTTTCAGTTTGAATTTTTTTTTATAAGTATGTAAGCAGTGACGACTTATGTTATTGTTCACCCAGGGGGCGGTAAATAAAGTACGTAACTCACCTAAAAAAAAAGTGGAGGGGATGGGGGTCACACATTTGTGACAATGTGTGACGAGGTGGAGAGGGGTGTTTGCGAAATGTGAAGTCACATAAAAACTCTCAACTTTAAATAAAATTGCCACTTAAATATTTGATTGCTTACAATTTATTTAATGATGTGTTAGATGACTTCATGCGTGTTAAGATAACTGAGTGCAGCCTCACACTAAATACATGCTTAACTAACAAAGAAGTGATTTGAAATGTGCTCATTTACAAATATGAAGTAATGCTTTGATTTGATGGGGGGGGGGGCAAAGGTTTGTGACGTCATATGGGAAAAAAGGGGGGTCTAAGGTTTTGTGACGCCTTGTGACGAGGAGAGGAGGGGTTGGTCAAAAATTGGCCAAAATCGCGTGACGTCATTTACGGCCCCCACCCCCAATGTTATCACAGACCCTAGACTTCACCGACCACAGCTTCCACTGGCAATATCTAATTAATAGCAAAGGTCCTATGATGGCCACGCACCATAAACGGGTGACTCAAAGCCATGATGTTGAAGTAATTAGATGGCACATTGCCATGGCGGCCCCTAACTACGTGAGAGTGCTATGGTGGCTCCCTAAATACGTGACAGTGCTATGGTGGCTCCCTAACTACGTGAGAATGCTATGGTGGCTCCCTAAATACGTGACAGTGCTATGGTGGCTACCTAACTACGTGAGAGTGCTATGGTGGCTCCCTAAATATGTGACAGTGCTATAGTGGCTCCCTAAATACGTGACAATGCTATGGTGGTTCCCTAAATAAGTGAGAGTGGTATAGTGGCTCCCTAAATATGTGACAGTGCTATGGTGGTTCCCTAACTACGTGACAGTGCTATGGTGGCTCCCTAACTACGTGACAGTGCTATGGTGGCTCCCTAACTACGTGACAGTGCTATGTTGGCTCCCTAACTACGTGACAGTGCTATGGTGGTTCCCTAAATACGTGACAGTGCTATAGTGGCTCCCTAAATACGTGACAGTGCTATGTTGGCTCCCTAACTACGTGACAGTGCTATGGTGGCTCCCTAAATATGTGACAGTGCTATGGTGGCTCCCTAACTACATGAGAGTGCTATGGTGGCTCCCTAAATACGTGACAGTGCTATGGTGGCTCCCTAACTACGTGAGAGTGCTATAGTGGCTCCCTAAATATGTGACAGTGCTATGGTGGTTCCCTAACTACGTGACAGTGCTATGGTGGTTCCCTAAATACGTGACAGTGCTATAGTGGCTCCCTAAATACGTGACAGTGCTATGGTGGTTCCCTAAATACGTGAGAGTGCTATAGTGGCTACCTAAATATGTGACAGTGCTATGGTGGTTCCCTAAATACGTGAGAGTGCTATAGTGGCTCCCTAAATACGTGAGAGTGTTATGGTGGCTCCCTAACTACGTGACAGTGCTATGGTGGCTCCCTAAATACGTGAGAGTGCTATAGTGACTCCCTAAATACGTGACAGTGCTATGGTGGTTCCCTAAATACGTGACAGTGCTATGGTGGCTCCCTAATAACGTGACAGTTCTATGGTGGCTCCCTAATAACGTGACACAATACTGACAACTCTCAAGAATTTTAAACGGATTGTTTACAGATTACACTAATCAAATTATGCATGCTGTAGAGTTAAAAAAAAGGTCATTGCTGCTGTACCGTAACTAGCAGAACACTTTTGATGGACTCGGTCCATCAGGACATTTCCCGCTGGACTGGGTCAGTAAGAACATTGCTACCGGAATGGGTCAAAAAGAATATGGCTACCGGACTGGATCAATAATAACATGGCTGCCGGACTGGATCAAAAAGAACATTGCTGCCGGACTGGGTCATAAAGAACATGGATGCCGGACTGGGTCAAAAAGAATATGGCTACCGGACTGGATCAATAAGAACATTGCTGCCGGACTGGGTCAATAAGAACATGGCTGCCGGACTGGGTCAATAAAAACATGGCTGCCCGACTGGGTCAATAAGAACATGGCTGCTGGACTGGATCAATAAGAACATGGCTGCCGGACTGGATCAATAAGAACATTGCTGCCGTACTGGATCAATAACAACATGGCTGCCGGACTAGGTCAATAAGAACATTGCTGCCGGACTGGATCAATAAGAATATGGCTACCGGACTGGGTCAATAAGAACATGGCAGCCGGACTTGATCAATAAGAACATTTGCTGCCGTACTGGATCTATAAGAACATGGCTGCTGGACTGGATCAATAAGAACATGGCTGCCGGACTGGGTCAATAAGAACATGGCTCCCGGACTGGATCAATAAGAATATGGCTACCGGACAGGATAAATGAGAACATTGCTGCCGGACTGGATCAATAAGAAAATGGCTGCCGGACTGGATCAATAATAACATAGCTGCCGGACTGGGTCAATAAGAACATGGCTGCCGGACTGGATCAATAAGAACATTGCTGCCGGACTGGGTCATAAAGAACATGGATGCCGGACTGGGTCAAAAAAAATAAGGCTACCGACTGGATCAATAAGAACATGGCTGCTGGACTGGATCAATAAGAACATGTTTGCCGGACTTGGTCAATAAGAACATGGCTGCCGGACTGGGTCAATAAGAACATGGCTGCCGGACTTGGTCAATAAGAACATGGCTGCCGGACTGGGTCAATAAGAACATGGCTGCCGGACTGGGTCAATAAGAACATGGCTGCCGGACTGGGTCAATAAGAACATGGCTGCCGGACTGGGTCAATAAGAACATGGCTGCCGGACTGGGTCAATAAGAACATGGCTGCCGGACTGGGTCAATAAGAACATGGCTGCCGGACTGGGTCAATAAGAACATGGCTGCCGGACTGGGTCAATAAGAACATGGCTGCCGGACTGGGTCAATAAGAACATGGCTGCCGGACTGGGTCAATAAGAACATGGCTGCCGGACTGGGTCAATAAGAACA